>CM031240.1:768377530-768477446 GCA_018340775.1 Taxus wallichiana var. yunnanensis
AGAGAACTAGTTCCACCCGAACACCCAAAGCCCGTAATACACTAAGATCGACTCCTCGAATCTATTTTTCCTCAAATTTTCTAATTTTTTTGGGTTTCTTAAACCTAGAGAGAAAAGTTAAAAATGAATTCAAGTGCCCCAAGACAATTTGTGTGTGAAAAATACTTCGCTTTCTCCAGTTTCTTCATCAAGGTCCTATGAAATTTCCCAAGTCCAAATTTACGTGAAGCTAGCCAATTTTTAAGGGTAAAATTGATAACAGTAACCAAGGATGGCCTAGAAGGATAGTATAAAGGAAATCATGAGGAATAATGTGATAGAACATTAAGAGTGCAAGATTCCAAAGTAAGAGAAAGAGAGATGGTGCCCAATATTTGTTTAGATGTATCATCAATGCTCACATATACAAAGACTAAAGATGGATTGAGGGATGAGTAGAAGAAAATCAGATTTGATGGAGTAAGATAGAGTGCATATGTTAAAAACGAGATCCAAGATCAATTAGGGACATGCTTAATACAAAAGCTAACAAAGTCGGGAACCTTGACATGTAGATGGGAAAACATTGGATCAAAAGGTGAAAAGCTGCGAAAGATGTGTTAATGGGAATGTAAGGGTTAGGGGTCACCAAATGATTTAATAAAATTAAAATCTATGAAAGGGACGCACTTGTTAATTAGGTAGATATAACAATATTTAAGCAAGATTGAGCTATAGAAATATAAAACAAGAGTAATAGATAGGGTTCAGTAGAATGACTCATCTTGCTCCATATTTTTGAATTGATTCTAGAATGATCAATAGTGATGGAAAGGAATAGTTTGGACTGTCTGAGCTCTATTTCAAAATCGTGTTGTGACGATCTCAAGAAAAGTGCCCGGAGAGGACATAGCTTCCCGCAGATAACGCGTCTATTTTGGGTGTTGGTTTCCTATAGAATAACTTCGTATTGGTTATTTATATGTCATTTCTTGTTTCCTTTACTTCATTATATGTCATGTTAGGTTCTTAAACTTCTATTATGTCACACTTGTACTTGCAAAATAAAACCTAGCTACCTACACAAAACTCATGTGCACATAAGATGAATAAATAATTCATATGCAGTTGATTAAAAGCCCCGACCTCATAAATCCCCCAAATGTGATTGTCATGAGCATCGTACTCACATTTTTAGACTCCATGTAGTTCTGATGTGTGTGTGTGTGTGATTGGAATAGTGTCCCTTGAGCTAGGTTTCCCTAGTGCCAGTAGAAAAAAAATAACGGGCTACAAATACTTTGTCCCAATACAAAATGTGTGGTATGGAATTCGGAATAAACCCTCCAATGTAGTGAAATATGTAGTCCCAAAAATGTAGTCCTTGATGTAATAGATATAAAATATTAGCTCCTTGTAGATGTATATGCCTCTTGAATGCTTCGCCTTCTAATGGACTTAACTTATATATATATATATATATATATATATATATATATATATATATATATATATATATATATTAACAAGTGAAAGGCTGACCTAGAGGTGATAAATAAAGACAAGAAAGAAGTAACATCCAAAAAATAAAAATAAAAGTGGAAAAAAGCACCTAGAGGGGACAACAATGCCCTGGGAACTTCTATCCCTAATGGCTGTCAGATAAGACGCTCAAAAGGTAAAATAATGAAATCAAAGTTGAGAAAGATGTTAGCTAGTATGTAAAACTATAATGTGTAAGTCCAGAAACAACAAGCAATAAAGATAAGAAAGATAAAAACAATTTCAAAGAAAAATAAGTGTTGTTAATGACTAGTTCTATTGCTTAGGAATCATGCATATAAATTAAGTATTTAGAGGCTAGATGTACGTAGTAAGTGCGTTATTTATTGACTATAATAACTATCATATATATATTATTTTGAGGTTATGCTTTTTTTTTCTTTAGCTTGATTTTTTTACATGACTAACATTTTGTTGATTAAATTTTATTACAACTTATTTTCTATCATAATATGAATAATGTTTTAAGCTATTGTCCATTCATGACTAAAATTTTGTTGATTAAATTTTATTACAACTGAATTTCATCATAATATGAATAATGTTTTTGCTATTTTCCATTCTAATTAGAAATTATTGTTCCTTGTTTAAACAAAAGGTTGTAATAGTTGTGTGTGTGTGTGTGTGTGTGTGTGTGTGTGTGTGTTTAAAGCGAATGGGTGTGGAATCTCTGTGGTTATTTGAAAATATATGTAGATTTTTATATCACAGACATATCTAATGGCATGGTCTTGATTAAATCAATGATAATGTTCACAAACCTATTTTTTATTAGTGGCTTAGGTCTAAGTTGGGTTGGACTATAGATATATTATAATTTATGTTGCTAAAATATGGTGTTGCATATGTATATAGATGTGTTGTAACAAGTGAATATACGATCCTTTTCTACAAGCTCTTGAAAACCTAGAAGATACTATATGTTAGAAATACCTTTTCTCAACACATTAAAGTATTTGGCTAAAATGGGTAACGTGGTACTCTAATGGGCATGGACCATAAAAGAACAAAAAAATCATATTATGATAAAATGTTGGTTGTGATTAGCATAAACCGGTAGTAATCTATACAAAATAATGTAAATATAAACCTATGTAAACCAAATAAACCATCTCCATTCATATAATAACTTCTTTTTTTCACACGCATTTCACATGAAGTTTTCTAAGAAAATATCTCCACTAAGATTTTGTGTTTATGTGAGCAACATAGAACATAAACAACTCAACAAGACCCAAAAAGTAAAACAAGCACCTTGCTAGAGGTATAATACATTTAATCAAATATTCGATACCATTTTTCACAAGTTCTTAAAAAAAAATGAACTTTTACAAATACCTTTCAATCACCATGTCTACAAAATAGTGAAACCTCATTTTTTTATATATGTCCTAGTATGATATGCGTTATGTTATAGATCAAGCAACCCGAATTTTTTTAAAATATTTGTTTCATCGTAAAGCAATAATTCATAATTGGGCTAAATAGATTAATGCAACCTCTCTTTTGAATGAATTGTTGTTAATGATTTTCTATAGATGTGTTATCTTATATTAAGAAATATACTTGATATAAATATTTGTAAAACATGAATTTTAATTGATTTGAAGCGTAACAAAAAAATTTAGTTGTGATGCATACCTATATCCCTAAAAGTAAAAACAAAATTTCCTTCCCTATTTGTGTGAGTTTTACTATGCTATATTTTAAACCCAACTCCAAGCAAATACAACAAACATGCTTAGGTGTAATTTTATAGTATTTTTTGAGTTTTGGTCTCTTTTACATTTTTGGGATTTTCCTTGTCTTACATAAAATGGATGTTTCTAAACACAACACTCGTTTATAATATTATTGTAGCTTCAATTATTGTTTTTTCATGTTACATTTTAATATCTTACCATTTATAATTTTTTAGAGGTTTTTTTCACATTACTTTGATGGCTATACAATTCATTAATCAGTCATTCAATTTTTTTATTTTCATGGCTCCATATTACTATAGTATTAAAAAGTATAAGATCAAATGCATCTACATTAGAAAATTACTTGCTTAGCTAATGATCATAGAAGTGGCATTTACGATTTTGTTTGATTTTTTCATGATGTCGAAGGACACAAAGTTTCCAGGATTAGTATCTATTTTCTTCTCATTTTATTTTATGATATTATTGGGAATCGTTGTCCAAAGGGTATTATTGATTTTTCATACATTATTTTTGTAATTTTGTTGAGACCTACATGTTGCATAATTTTTAAACTTCATCATTCACAATCACAAATTCAATTATTTATTTTAAATGTTGCATCTTTTATATCTTTCCATTCATGGTTTTATTTTTGGAGTTTTTTCACATTATTTTGATAATTATGTTGGTGTGAGGGTTTATTTTAGCCATTTATTAGTTTATTTGGTTAATTACACCTCACACATGGTGAGTCATCTCACTTAGGTGAGTCATAGGTATTTTAGGAGTTATATGACATATGAAAGATTTTGTCATAGAATCTATCATACTTGTCATGTATGCCATAGTTGTAATAAATGTCATACATGAGTTACATTTTATTTCTGAATTAGTAACTCATTTCTCCCTTGTGGAGGTAGGATTAGTATAGGCATGAGAGTTACACAACACTCCAAATATGTAATCTCTTTTATTTATGAGTATGAGTAGACCATTTTCTTTTTGCATTCACAAGTTCCTTGAGTTCATTTTTTGCTTGCTAATTACTTGGAGAAATTTCACATTATCGTTTGAGTGTAACTTTGTCGATTTTTACACCATTATGGGAGATCTCCATGCCATATTTCATGGTATCAATACATCATTTTGGTTATTGTGTCACTCATATTTCTAGTTGTTGATTACTCTTGGTTTTGTGTTTGTTTTCTCTCTCACAAAGGCAATTTTGAACTATATTGAAAAACATGCTAGATTTGCTTTTTTGGTCATTGTGGTGTAT
Source organism: Taxus wallichiana var. yunnanensis (assembly GCA_018340775.1). Taxonomy (NCBI): domain Eukaryota; kingdom Viridiplantae; phylum Streptophyta; class Pinopsida; order Cupressales; family Taxaceae; genus Taxus; species Taxus wallichiana. The sequence continues at coordinate 768,382,040 of CM031240.1, forward strand.
CAAGGTGATATGCTTGGTGTTTTGTGTCTTGATGTGTTTTTGGGTGCATTTTTAAGTATGGATTACAACATGTAGATTTGAAGATTACAGGTGTTTCAAGATAAACAAGTTTGAAGTGGGGAGAGCATGGATTTTTTAGTGGCTTAATATTCGTACTTTGGCAAAAATTCCATGTCAAGAAAATTTTAAATCACAATTTTTTTAGAACAGGCTGTCGGTGTCTATTTTCCTGAAATTTCCATTATAAATTTTTTTAGGGGTCGACTTCTCCTGCCATCAAAACTACTTCTATATAAACCTAGCTAATTAGCCGTAGTATACTTCAGTAACTCGCTACTAGTTTGAAGCTACTACCGAGGTAATGACATATTAAGTATTGTGAACTTGAAGGGAAGGTTATTCAACAATGGTTGTTGATGCATGACAGAAGTTGTTGATTCAATGAAGGAAGTTTTGGACGTCATGTATGAGAAGGTTTTGATGCGTAGCGTTAGTTGTTGATGCACCTACAAGAGGTCATTGACACGTGGATAATCTGGTGTTGTTAACGCATGACAAGAGGTCGCGGATGCACGATAAAAGAGATTTGCAAACAGCACAACAATAAGTTTTTTTCATGTGAAAATAAGTTTGTTTTCGCATGACAACATACCTCACGTTATGTATGCGTGAGCAAGGTCATTGTCGTGTGACAACAAGTTTTTTTTTTTCATGCGAGAATAAGGTTGTTTTCGCATGTAACATCAACCTTATTGTTGCATGACAACAAACTTGTCATTACACAACAAAAACATTTTTTCGCTCAACTTGAAAATGAAATCTTATTTGTGTGGGAAAAACATTTTCACACAAACCCTAGAAAATTCACCTGTTTGGTGAAAGTGGTTCGGGGATATTCGCCAAGGATATTCCACCTTTGATTTCCCATAGGTATCTTAAAATGAACCCTAGGGAGATTTTGTGTTTAAAATAACTCAGCTTCACATCGTTGATTTAGGTAATTAGATGGTTGTGCCACCTTCATTCTTCTTTGAGCTCACTAAGCTCTATTATAACTCAAATCATATATTTATTTTCCCTTCTCACCTACTTCGTGACTGTGCTCTCCTACACCCACATATCCTTGTTGAGCACCTTGTCATCTCCTCATTGGATTTCCTCGTTCCTTGTTCACCCTCCTCGAGATTATTTTTCGGATTCTATACACTGCTCTCTACATTGTGACTCTCGATGTACACCAGCCCTAGCTCGCTGGTGTCAAATATTTCTAAGCTTCATTATGCCTTGGCTTACCCCGAATCTTAAATTTTTCCTCCGGCTCGCCCTACTCTATGTCATCATCCACTAACTCGAAAGGAGTCACCCTAGCACCTTTCTATTTGTTTCCTTCAAAATATTCCAATATCACGCAACTTACTTTTTTGTGGACCCTAAAACTATGCTTGTTTAGTTTGTAGACTTAATTCACCTAATTCTTAGTCGGATTGTCCCTTACATCTCAACACCTTTAGCCCTGGACTCAACCATGTGTCTCACCGATCTCACAACCATTGTAGTCTTTTTTTCCACTCAATTCCTAGGCACACCGACACTTCATCCAGATAGATATGAACTCTCACCCAAGCACATGATGCTACTGAGGTCCCTATTTTGTACCGTCTTCTTAAGAATTTAGCATGCATGCTCATATTAACCATTTAATAGATAATACATTCTAGTATAACATCATATCCATAAGCTCAAATTGAAACACACATAATGAGGAAACATAACATATCAACCTAATACTAAGGTCAGATCTACCATGTAAATAACATGATCGATACATCAACTATCATAAATTATCCACATACTCCATTAATAACTAGAAATATTACATAAAAAAGTTGAATACATAATAATAATGTCATGGAGTCATGCGCATAGGTACATCCAGAAACATAACTTTGATATAACTCAGATCCTCAAAATAATACAGATCAACTAACATATATAGGGGTGGGGACTTTCCCTTCACCGCCCATGCATCTCAAAATAGATTGCATGCTCAAAATATCCATGCGCTAACAATACATGCTTTTACAAGAAGGCTAATAATAGATTAATCTATAATTAAACTCTATCTTAATCCTATTATTAGTGCAAAACTATGCATGACCTTTGCTCTTCCACTTTTTCCCCAAATAGCTCTTACTTAGTTGCAAAGTCTTCATACTCTTATCTTTCCATGATCTGAACTCCATATGATTTTCCTATTTTTAGCTCATGCCATGCAAAATTGGCTAAGTCCCAAACTTATCTTCTTCTCTGGGTGCGCCCTTCTTAACTGACACTTGTGTGTGCCTACACACCCCATTTCCCCCTCTTAACACTTAGGAAATTTCTCCAACCCAACATTACCCCACACTAATGATATTTCCACCCTCTAAATAGTTTTCTCAACTTATCTCTCAAAGATCAGAAGAATAAAGAATGAATATAAAAGAATGAAAGAATAAGAATAAAAGAAATAAAGAATAAATCAACACGCCTTACTCACTCAACTAGTAGCAGAAGTTCAAGGTATTCCTTCTTGATATCAACTTCTAATTCATTCCATTCACCTAAGCCCCTTCTTTTCGCTTTATCAGAACATCGCCCAAGCACTTTCTCCATCTCCTCCAAGTCATATCTTCCCTTGTGTTTTAGTTCCCTTATCACTCCAACCAACCCTAAAATCATGCCATCCATAAATCCATCCTTCTCTACGACTAAAGCATCCCCAAACTCCTTTATTCTTTCTTCATGGGGGTCCCTAAATGGCTTTAAGCGCATCGTGCTTTCTTTACTACTATAGCTCTAACTTTCCTCCCAAATTCCCTAGGTTCTCATCTTTCTTAGCTACAAGGACTTCATTCTCTTCCTATAGTGTCCTTGTTTTAAGGATTTTTCAGGATCCTCACATATTTTCAGCACTCCATCATGTTTTCTACAATTCATCCTTCAATTTCTAGAGTATGGCATCATACTCTATGATTTTCACAATGCGTGGTCAAATTCTTAGTTCTTTCTTCTTGGCCTCAGGCATTTTCCCTGTGTCTCCTAACATGGCAACTATTATTCTCAAGCAATAGATGAACACAATCTTGTAAAAATTGCAAGGATGAATTATAATTTTTATTCATCAACTCATCGAACTCTGGATGTGCCTCTAATATCTCACCCCAATTTCCTGAAGCAAAGTCCAAATTGTTCTTTATCCTTATCCTTTTACACACCTTAGTTAGTTAATTTCAATTTTTTCCTTCATATTCTTATTATCCTCGAGCAATTCTGAATGTAGTCCTTTGTCTAGGTTCCTTGTGCCAACATATCTATTTGTTAAGGAATTACTTTCCTATTCATGCGGATTCCTTTGTCACATGTTTATACGCACCATTCTTCATCTTCCATCTTATTCATGTAATTCTTTTCTTTTCATCATTAAATGCTCTATAGGCTTCATCTACTTCACCCGCAGGGCTCCATTCTTCATCTTCCTTCGTATGCATGATTCCTCCTTCACATAAAATTCAAGGGTCATTCATATGGGTACTTAGCATGATCATAAGATTTATTACCTTATTCCTCAACAATGCATAATTTTCCTTTTGCACCTTGAAGTGGGATTCACCTTGACTCCCATCCATATAAAATTTTTTTCTTTCTTCAGCTCAAGTGTGCTTCCAAATCTATCATCACCTACGAATGATCCTCTTCTTCTAGAAGGTCATTTAAATGTGTCCCCAACTGTAGTGTCTTATATATTTCTTCTTCTTTATTCCTCGACACATACTTGACCTTCTCTTTATACCCTTGGGAATATTTCAAGTAGGGGACACTCCTTCAGTGACCCTCCTCAAGTGGTTTCAGAGGTCTTTTTTTCTGTCGGTGCTCTCTATCATAGTTTCTTTCTCAGAACTCTTCTTGATGGCTTGTATCTCCATTTCCTTCTTTCTTTCTCCCTCAACACTTCATCTCTCTCATTCTTCTTACTTAATCTTCTTTCGGGAGGGGTCCTCTCGTGTGATCCCTCTTTGTTCCTATAATTGGTTATCTCCTCATGCCATGATCTAACCCACCTTCTTCTTCCTTCTCTCCTCCTCCTCCTCTTCCTATAGTTCTTCCTCATCTATGTGACATTCTCAATATACTTTTCCATCAACTAACTTAGGCTTAAGATAAATGTATACCTTATTCGCACCAACTTTCCAACTACCAAACTCATGGAGATGATATTAATTTCATCATGATATCAATTTTTCAATGTAAGAAGACTTACCCAGATACACATATGTCTTTCAAGAGAGTATGATATTCACAATCAACCTTGTCTACATCAAATCTTAATTTGTGCACATTTTGAAAATTTGTTTCACAAAGGCTTGAAGTACACATGCGGTGAAAGCATAGGGAAGTCTTACACCAAGGGCTCCACTTTCCATCCTTCATACCAAATCTACTAATGCATTAATGCTTGGAAAACTACTAAATTGTGCCTACTTCTCCAACACGGCAGGTAAGTCCTTTGGTATTCTCCATTCATGCTTAAAATCCTCATGCATGTGCTTGTACCAAAGCTCCAACCTTTGTTTATATGGACCACTCATAGTTCCCTCACAAGTATACTTTGCAAATCTCTCAAAGTGACTTCTTTTCTTCAGGAACTACCATATTTTATCCTTAGGGCCATTTGGGACCCCAATCTCTACAAACACAATAGATAATAGAATAGCCAAAAAACTTATCTTATCTCCTTGGTGATGCTTTCAATTATGGTTTCTAAAATGAAAGCAAAAAATTATATACAACTCCTTCAAACATTTTCTTGGTGATATGGAGCCACTTCTTATTTACTTGACCCCAATGCTCTTGGTTATTGAACTTGGTGAGGAGGTGTGCAAAAATCTTGATCACAGGATGATCTTCCAACTTCTCAATGTCCATAACATGCCCTCCTTTTGCATATGCCAACTCAATAGAAGTTTCTTCCACACCCTCATCATCATTAAGGTCACTACCAATTTTAGTGCCCAAACTCCTCAATCCTATCAATTTTCCAATCAAGGCAATGAGGCACACCCACCTTCCTACAAAATAGAAGAAGTCCTCATGGACTCTAGACATTAACCACTGGTATAGTTTTTCTAGGCTTTCCAAAGTATGGCAACTCATATACTTGCAAAAATCCAAATTTCTCCAACATCTTCTACCCACATCATCATAGATGGGCTTATCATCCATTTTTGTTCAAATCCATCTTCTTCACTAGTTTCCTTGTCCATTTCATCCTTTTTTTTCTTGGTGTGGTGATTGTAATCACTCACCTTTCTTCTTCTTATATGTGACTCCCAATCTCACCCATAATTACACCTTTAGGGTATTACATCTCTAAAAATCTTCTTTTAGGCATGTCCTCAACCTCCACTTCTCTAGTTTCATCCTTCTTCTTCCTTTTGTCAGTAGTACTCCAGTGCTCTCTTGGGTGCCATTGTGATTTTTACAATGTTTCCTTGCACTTGTTTGACCTCTGTAACTCAAAATCTCATGTGCCCCTAGCTTAAATTTTTTTCTTCTCAAACCCTATCTCCATGAACCTTCCTTTTCACACCCTTTTACTAGCTCAAACACCCTTCCAATGGAGCTCTATTATGGCCATGTCCAAATATCAACCAATTTTTGCTTTTATATGATCATTTCTTGCACTTTGCACTTAAATCACTCTTCAAAACACACTTCTCGAAAAATCAAATATGCAAGGTAAAAATGAACTCACAAGCACCCTTTTATAAATTTTTCAAATTTTTCTACATTAATTTCTCCTCACCTACCACCATACTCAACATTAATTACACTTTTTTTTTTTATGTGCTTTTCTTACTTTTTCATGCCCCAGTCATAACCTTCCATCTAACCTTCTAGTGCACGCCTACTACTTCTCAACCATACAAATCCTTTACACATGCCTCTCCATGCACCAAAGTACATCAACCTCTATGCCTCATACTAAGTAGTTTCCCATGTTGTTTCCTACCTCGTGTTACACTGTGATCATCCTTCTTGTGGTCTTCAATTCTTGAAAATTTCCTACACCTTCAACTCAAGCACATGTAATATTTTTCTATGTGCACCAATATTTTAAAGGACGTTCAAGTACCAACCCATATATATTACTTATATACTTGTATCCACCCACCCCACTAAAAAGTATGTGGTCCTCTATGCATGAACTCAAAAGATAGTATTAAGCTTCCTATGCTGCAAGTGCGCACTTATTACAACAAAACACTAACTAAATTGACAAAGCATAACAATGATGAAAGGAAACACATAAAAGGAAATATAATCTAAGTGGAAATACTACCTTATTACAAACACCAAGAAGCCTTATTTATAGTAGGGCTTCAACCTACTCCCATTGAAGTAACCAGAAATAAAGTGCCATCCAACACTATAAACTAGAAAGCACTTATTCAATATCTTTGTTACTACAAAAGGTCCCAACCAATGAACTTTCAATTTCCTTGGGTGGTGCATAAAACTTTGAATCATATAAAAGAACCATCTTTCCCACCTCAAATGTTTTTTCCTTATATGCCTATCATGTCATGCCTTTTGTCTCACCTTTCTATCTTCTAGCTCCATCGAGGAAATAACACGCCTCTCATCTAACTACATCAATTTTCTATGCTCTCTCTTCAACAACTTGTTCATCATCTAGTCCTCCTACGCACACAATACACAGGGATGGTAACATAAATTCAATAGGTAAATAACAACTCTGCACAAAACACCAACTAAAAGGTGTGGCCTTATTCAATCTTTTATAAGTTGTCCTATATGCCCAAAGTACAATAGAGACTTTATCATCCCAATATTTTCTTCCTTCCAACATCACATTTTTTTAGTTGTTTTTCCCAAAATCTTGTTGAAAGCTTCAATAGTACCATTGGCTTATGGGTGATAGGGTGTAGTCTTATGGTGTGCCACCATAAACTCACCAATAAAATTTGATTGTCTCATTTAAGAAATGAGTTCCCTATCACTTGTTAAACTCAATGGACATCCATACCTATGATAATGTTTTCCCATAAAAATCTTATTGTTGTAGTGTTGTGTAAATCTTTTGTAGGTGTTTTTTCTTCCCACCTTGTCAGATAATCTATATAAGTTATAATATAGTGCATGTCACTAGTCCTACATGGGTGGGGAAATAGGACCTACAAAATTCAATATCCCATTTCTCAAAAGTTCAACACTTGCACAATAGGCCTCAAAGGCATCTCATCTCTAGTTTCAGGCTTCCCAAGGCACTGGAAATGGTCACATGCCTTGACATATTCTTTAGTATCCTTGTACAAAGTTTCCCACCAAAGGCCAGCCATCAAAATCTTGTGCATGGTGGCATCCCTACATAATGACCTCCTACAATTCCACCATGAGCTTCTTCCATAATAGCCTCATGCTCATGCTCCAAAAACACACATGGTGTAAAATTCATCATGACCTAACTTATACAAATCTCCACCTATCAACTGGTAAGGTGTCATGTGTATTGCAAGTTGCTTCTTTTCTAATGTCTTCATTCCCTCAGGTGCACTGTCCAATGCAAAAATACTACAATATCCTCTAAATCTATGTGGGTGCATGTGGTTTAACCTAAAAATTTGTGCATCAGGAATTGTGTCCTCAAATGCTTTACATGTCCTCACTAAAATTATTCTTGACAAATGGTCAGGTCCTTGAATTTACTTTTTTCCTAGTTTTACAACAACTATAAACTCAAACTCCTAAATAGTAGTATCCACCTACAAATGTGCCCTTGCAAAATAGGCTTGTTGACCAAATACTTAAGTGTCATATGATCTGTAAGAAGATAAATGGTGTTTCCAATAAGTATTGTCTAAATTTGTGCAACATGTGTAGATCATGGAAAAAGCCTCACGCTCAATAGTTGTATAATTTTTTTCCTCACAGTGTCAACTTCCTACTTGCAAAAAAAAAATGGGGTGGTCTACAATTCCTTCTCTAGTTGTTACAACACTACACCAATTTCCATTCCAAAAAGCATCAACATGAACATGAAAGGGTTTATCCCATGAAGGAAAGCACAAAATAGGTGCAGTAGTAGTAAGCCTTTCCTTCAATGTTTCAAATGCCTTTGTTGTTGCGCATCATCCCAATAGAATTTTCCTTTAGCTTTCAATAATTCCTCTAAGGGCACAAAAATATTTGCATAACCTTTAATGAATTTCCTATAATACCCTATATGTCCCAGAAATCCACACACTTCACTTTGATTATTAGGTTCTTCCAAACCCAAGATCATCAAATCTTGGTTGGATCTACCAACAACCCTTCTTTACAAATAATATGCCCCCAGTAAAGTGCCAAAAGGTGTTGCAAAGATGCACTTCTTAATATTAAGAGAGATGCTCAACTTCTCTGCACCTCTCAAACATAAGCCTTAAATTTCTCACAATGATCCTTAACCAAACCATATACTATCCAATCATCTAGATATACACCTATAAAAATTATGAATGAAATCCTAAAATGCTTATACCACAATGCACAAGAGAACACCACTTGGCACATTCTTCAGTCCAAAGGGCATCACTATGTATGCAAAAATTCCCACTTAGTGGTGAAAGTTTTTCTTTTCTTGATCTTCCTTCACTATGTGCACACTTGATGATAACCTAAAAACCCATCTATGTAAAAGAGTAGATCTCATGCCCAACAACTCCTCAAGGATCTCCTTTGTGAATGGGGTGGGAAAAGGATCAATAACACATGAAGCATTTAATTCTCTCTATAGTCCACACAGATCCTTATCCTCCCATCCTTTTTAATACTGATGACCATGGGGCTAACCCATTCAGATTCCTCAATGGGCTCAATTATACCAGACTTGAGCATTTTATCAATTTCTTCCTTTACCTTGACACACAGATTAGGATTCATCTGTAAGGCCTCTTCCTAATCAAGTGCACACCTTCTTTAAGTTTGATTCTCATCTCACCTAAAGAAGGGTGTACTCCTTTTAACTCATGATAGCCCCATGGAAACAAGTCCTGAAAGTCATGCAAGAGTTCAATAATCTTAGCCACTTCTTCTCTCGACCAATAATCACCAATAATGGCCTCTTTAGGCTTTGCATCATTTTCCAATGTTAACCTTATTTTTTTCATAGGCTCATGATATGCATGTGCACCTTTTCATCTATTGTGTCCATCACCTCACACATACCTTCAGTGTGGTTAACATCTAGTTATTATCCTCATCATCATCATCATCATTTATCATGCATATACCAGTTTACCCTTTTCTTTTTCTTTCCTTCAAGGTGTGACCATTTCTTCTTCTTTTTCTCTTTCAAGGTCAAGGCACACCTCTAAATCCAACTCTCCAAACATATCTAAAAAGTTCCTCATCCTTTTCACTATCTCCCAAAGTAAGGTGCTTCATAATCTATGTAGTGCTTCATTGACCGAAGGCTTAGTAGAAAAATAATCAAAAGTATGAATCATACCTGAGGTCATCTCCTACCAATTAATTGTTTCTCTTGTTAACTCTGCATGAACATACCATGCACATGCACAACCACTTAAAGTGGAGTAGAACTTATGCACCCAGAGTGATGGTGGAAGGCCTCCTTGCCCCTCCATCCAAAGTCTCTCACAATCTAAATGTGATGTGAGGTAGGGGGACTTCCCATGAAATTCACATATCTGAGAAGGTACATTACTCCTTAGGAACCTAGTAGAAAAGGTGATTCTCACTTCTCTCCATTCCAATAGGTTGTCTCTTGTGTGTTTCCCACCAACGTGTTGTCCCATGTAGAGAGTATATACTAGCATATTTCTTCTATCTCCTTCATTCTTCCATTGGGATTCCATGGCACAGAAAATACATCAAGGTTCCCTTCACCAATGTACCAGGTACCTAGTTATAACTCAAATGCCTAACCATGTGTGGCCTGATCATGTGAGTAACTTGTGTTCTTAATCTCTCACCCAACTACTTCATATGTTCCATGTGCCCAGTTATCACAAGAAATACTTGTGGTATCACTAACTAACTGAGCATCATCCCACTATATCACTCCTTCCTTAGATGGCTCAATTACATCAGGGTCTCTAATTGTGTGTGCATATATCATGTTCAAGTCCTCTTCACTCAAAGGCTCAACATACATAGAGCACCTTTTCATCTGTTCAAAGGTATAATGATGCATCTCTTCCTTGTTCTCAAAGCTAATGTACCCCTTTTTGTTGAAGTGCAAATCTGCATTATTCACATAACACCAGGGTCACCCAAGTAATGTTGGGAAGCTATCTACTTCAGCTAGCTCTAATACTTCAAAGTCCCCAGTAAACTTGGCTCCCTAAATTGTAATAGTTGCATCCTTTAGTACTCCAATAGGATTAGCCCTAGTTCTATTTTCCATATACAACACATTCAAAGAAGGCTGTAATGGTGGTCTTCCCATCTGATTCCAAGCATCCAACATGAGTACATTAACTTCCACACCTGTATCTATCATAATGTTTCTCAAAATCCATCCATCTATGACTGCATTCAGTGTAATCTCCTTATCATACTCATGATTATGTGGGGGAATATTTGCATGAAGTATCTACCTCTCACACTCATTACCTACGTGTGCATGGTATTTTTCTCTCAACCATTCTCCTAACAAAGGGATTATGTTCTCCTGGCAACATTTGACATACCTCCTTCAAGTCATCTACATCCTTCTATAGGAGTTCAACCTTCTTTTCTCATTCCATCATGTGCGCTTACTCCTTCAAGATTTGAATCTCTCCTTGTAGATCCCTGATAACATCCATAGTCTCTTAGTAAACCTCTTTCTGATGTGTAACATCAGGGTACTTTTCATTTATCACTTCTTTTTTTTTTATAGTCATATTATACTTCGAGAGGTTCACATGTGTGCAACCAACAAGTGTGTAGTAACTAAAATAGGTAACTCAAGGAGTAGGTGCTACCTTCGACATCCATTGATCTCAACTACATGTTGTACCTTAATCATTCCCACCCTTGTCTTGTTGTTTGCTTTTTTCTCATGTGCTCATATAAGTCAGGACATTCTTCAAACTTGTGTTGTTTTCCACACCATGAGAAAACCACATTCTAAGGGCACTCACACTGATAATGATCAGGAGATCCACAAGTATAACAAGTTCCTCTAGGAAATCCTCCTCTTCCACCACCACGACCTCTGACCTCTATATCCTCCATGAAAATCCTCTATTCATATTATCCCCATTATTGTGCCCTTCATTATGTTTTCTTCCTTTTCCTTAGATCCACTTGCTACACTAGTCTGGCATGCACACCAGTCTCAATGGCCTCATGAATATGATCAATCAATCTGCAGTCAATAGTGTCATGAGTATGAGTTTTGTAAATCTTACAATACATAGACACATTCTTCCAGATCACGCATGTAAAGAGAGGGACATCTACTCACATCATGGTCCAAATGAAAAATCTCACAATCCAACAACATGGCACACACCAAATTTGAGGGAAGCTATCCTTAGTGTGTCCTTCAACCTCACAATCTATACACCATATTCCATACATGCATCTCATGAGCTGAATTAGCAGAGATTCTCTCAACTATTCACCATGGCTACAATCTGCACCTCTAAGAATGGACTTACTCCAGTATCCACACTCCCAACTACCTCAAGTGCATAGAGTTGCTTCCAAAGCATCACATGGATCTAAAAAGGTCTTATGAGATAGCACCCTTCTAAAAAGGAGTCAACAATCCACCAAAAACCATTGTGCATGTTGACTAGGATGTATATCATAAGAAAAATTTTGACAACAAAGTTTTAAAATGCATGTCATATTCCCTCACACTCTTAGATAAGCCCTGCTTAATGTCCTTAAGCATGCATTGATACTTTTTCTCAAATTCTGGAATATGGAACTCATCTAGAAATGTAAGTGTAAAGCATCATAATCCACCATAGTTTGATGTGGGTCATACTTTATATACCAACTATGCACATGCCCCTTGAAGAGTAGTAGAAAACTTTTTTTCTATCTAAGGTTATAATTCCTTTAGCACGCCATAACAACTCACACTTGTGCACATGCTCTAATCATCTTCAATACCTCTATATTATGGAAAGTGAAGAGACATTTCATAGTAAACTTGTTGTGGTGATGAGGGTGTGGACCTTGTCCACCAGATCCAAAACCAAACCCCACCAAGTATTTCCTCCACCTCTAGAACCACCTAATCCACTTGATCTCGATCCTCTCCGATCCACCTATCCTCCTCCTATAAAGGAAAAAACCAACTAGTGGATGTACTTCCTTGTGTCCCAACTGTAGTGCTAAACTAAACTCCCATATTTGTGAAGTTGTAGTACTTCCAGATGTATTCCCAATGTTTACATGCACCACACTCTATCCTGATGATGCACCAAAAATATTCCTCCAATCGGTCCCCAAAAAATGATGATGTCATATGTGTTGCCATAGGTGTATGTGTTGTTTGATGCACTTTTATATTCAAAGGAAAATGATATCTACCTGTAAGCTACTAGGATTACCTACACTCTCCTTCTTATCAATGATTACTTTTGAAACTGAACACCAAGCAAGGGCTAGGTCACTAGGTGGGATCGATGCATGCACATGATCCTCAATATTTCCTCCTCGACACACTCTCATCATAAAAGCCAAAGGGGATTCTCTACTATGCTTTCCTAAGTGGGGAGATCCTGATGCTCCAACTCCATGTCTTCCACATGAGCTTTAAATCCTTCATGAGACATCATCCTCCCACAACTCCACAGACTCCTCAATATCATGCTTCTTCACCAATTCCCTCTCCCATGCTTCATTATACTTAAGTCACCTTTCCTTCTCTCCTTTTTTCTTACTAGGTCCACCATCTTTCACCACACCTACTCCTTCCCCTATGTGTGGTGGTGGGTTTAGCTAGCTAGCCATAGGTAATTTCTCTAAACTCAACACCACCATCAAGATCTTAATTTCCAAAGGAATAACGTGTATGTAAGATCCTCTGGGCTCACACAAAAATTCAAACTCAACAACTTCCAGAAAAGAATACATAGAAATAACATACTCCAAAGTATAACTACACACAACACCAGCCCACCAATGATCTACAACACACATGTCCAAGGTTCATCTACATCAAACAAATTTTGGTAATCTTCCTGCATCCAAACCCTTGGTCTGTAACTCCAACTTTTCTTTGATGCATATGTGACAACCACTCATACAAATTCTATAGGAAAAAGGTTGAAAAAATGTCTCATAGAGCTCATGATATAGATTATCTTCCACCCACTTGCACATTGAAATCAGGTCTAAAACCATATCTTCATGCAAACTGATCTTGTCCTTCATCTACCCAACTTTCAATGGCCACAAGAGTCAATCGATATGCCATCATCATGCAACATCATGGAAAATAGTTTGAAAAGAGGTCCCAAAAATGGAACCAAAATGTAGTCTTGTTTTTTCCACTTGAATGCCTAGGCATGTTGAACTTCATCCAGATAGATCTAATGCTCACCCAAAGCACACAAAGCTACCAAGTCCCTCTTTTTTTGAAATCTTGTCAAGATGTTAGCATGCATGTTCATATTAACCATTATAAATATCATAATATAAGTATAAACATCAATCATGAATCAAATCAAACACACATAATAAGGAAATAATAGAATCAAACTAATTAACTAAGATCAGATTAACCATACAAATACCATGATCAGATACATCAATTACCATAATCCATCCACAATACTCCATTAATAACTAGAAATATTACATAACAAAAGTTGAATACATAATAATAATGTCATGGAGTCATGCAGTGCAGTACATCTAGGTAGCATAATAACTCTATATAATACATACTGGTATACTAATATCCTCAAAAACTATATGTAGATAACTAACATATATAGGGGTGGGGACTTTCCCTTCACCACCCATGCATCTCAAAATATACTACATGCTCAAAATAGCCATGCACTAACAACAGTTGCATGCTTTTACAAGAAGGATAATAATAGATTAATCTATAATTAAACTCTATCTTAATCCTATTATTAGCATGCATGACCTTTTCTCTTCCACTTTGTTCCCAAAATAGTGCTTACTTAGCCATGAAATATTCATACTCTTATCTTTGTGTGATCTGCACTCCATCTCATTTTTTCCTATTTTTAGCTTAACTAGCTCAACTTGTTCACTAGCTCGATCAGTGCCACAACCAACTCGCCTGATGACCAAGCTAACTAGTTAGCTCATTGAGCTAAGTTGGCTCCTAAGGTAAACCCTTTTTACTTTATTTTACTTAGTTATTTTTTTGCTTTATATTTTAATCTAATAAAATTTAGTTAATTCAATTAAGAATTAACTAATCTAATACTTAGTCATTAAGGGAAAAATTACCTTTCTCGATCTCAAAGTAGGATTCTTGGCATTTTCCGAGCCATTTCCCTCTGTATTGTACTAGTGATCTTATTATTTCTTACGGGTTAGTGAGCACGTCCGTGAAAACCTATTTTGCGATAAAGGGAGCCCCAACAATGACGCATGACACTTTTTTTCTCATTCAAAACTTATTTTTTCCCTTTTCTCTTATTTTTGACCTTGTTTTTGTGCTTGTTATGGTGTCATTTTGTTGCACACAATTAAAACTCATTGTGTTCTCTACACTTACATAATGTTTCACTAATTGTAAGGTGAGTAGCCAAATGTTTCACATCGCAGGAACACATCAGATTGTAATCAACACATTAACTATAAAGTACTACAAACAAGGGTAAACATATTATTTTGGAGTGTGTGTTTGTGAATTTCCTTTATTTTCCACATTCTTTATTTCTCTCTCCTAATGATGGATGTTATTATTGTTCCTTTTCTCACATTGTTTAACTTATTTGAATGGAAATCCAAAATGATAATCAAACTAAGGGGTAAATGGTTGTATTGCATCACTATGGGAGTGGAAACCAGACTTGATGATGAACTTGAGAAATCCAAGTGGTTCACCCAATGTGGCAAAGCCTTAGGTATTGTTTGTATGTCCATTTCTCCCAAGATTCTCTTTCATGTTGATTCTTCCACAACACCTGATGGATCTGGAAAACTAAGGATGACATGTCTAAAAAACAAGATGACATAAGATCTCATGAGTTAGAGAATGAACTCCTAGGTTTGAATTCTAGTAGCTTTGATAACCTATAGGCCTTCTTCTAATAATTTTTCCACGTGAGAATATTGTTTAAAGAATGTGGAGTTGTTAATAATGATTCACAATTGATCTTATCCATTCTCTATAATATTGGCCCTAAATTATTTGTCTTTGTTTCTTCCTTTCATGCCGTGAAATAAGATTTAGGGATTAACTTGGAAGATGCCGTTATTTGAAATTTTTTTATCCCAATTCATTCAAGAATAGGAAAATTTGATTAAAATGGGAGCAATCAAATCCAAGTCACATTCTCGTATATCAAATAATGGTAAAAGAAAGGAGAAGAATCGGGAGAAGAAAATAGATTAAAATGACCAACCTAAGAAAAAATCTAATTCCACCCAATCCAAACCCAACTCGAACACTTTTACTTTTGAGCCTAAACCAAATAAGGAGAAGTGTAAGTGTTCATATTGCAAGAATTCAAGACATGAAGAGAATCAATGCATGAGAAAACAAATTGACCACCTAACTCATTTACTTGAGAAAAATAATATAGGTGTTCCTAATTCTATTAAGAAAAATTCTCTGAAACTTGAATCTTCTAAGGCAAAGGAAACCAAATATGAGAAGAAGAAAGGAAAATCCCTCATAGAAAGATTTTTTTCATCGTAATAGGTTATAGATTATGGTGCCTTACACCACATGGGTTCTTCACATGTTGATTTTTCGACATTGAACTATGTGGTATGTCCCAAATCACTTTGGGTGATGACACATTTGTGTCGGTTGCTAGTAGTGGATCGATAGAAGTAGATGGTGGAACCTTTAACAATGTTCTAAGTGTTCCCAATCTCTCCACTAATCTCCTATCAATTTACCAAATCACCCATATTGGTGAAGGAATGCAAGTGGAATTCAATCCTAACTCTATGATCATTAGATATTTACATAGTAAGACTATAGTGGTTGAGGGAAAGGTAGATCACCATGCCTAGTTGTACACACTTTCCCACTTTTCTCATGACTCTTATCCCACTTCTTTTCTTACTCATGTAGATGAGGTTAGTAAGTTATGACATGAACATTTTGGCCATTTAAAATATTGTTACCTTAAACAATTGATCCAACATGAGATGGTCAACCCGTTAGCTTGGGTCAAATTTTTAAAGGGTATTTATGAGGGTTATGTCCTTGAAAAGAACCCCAAAGAAAAAAATTTCCAAGAGAAAATCATGTAGATCTTCTCATCCCTCGGATCTTGGTGATAGTGATATTTCAAGTCCCCTTCCATCTCCTTTGTTCACTAGGACTCTTTATATACTTACCTTCATTGATGACTTTTCATGTTATACATGGTTTTACTTTCTCAAATAGAAATATGAAGTTTTCAATCACTTTTGAGACTTCAAGGCTCTTGCTGAGAAACAAGTCGAAAGGTATATCAAGGTTCTTAGAACTGGTAATGTTCGAAGAGTATGTAAGCAATAGGTTCAATGATTTCTACACATCATAAGGGATTTTTGTAATGTACAATTGCTTACAACCTTCACAAAATAGAGTTGTAGAAAGAAAGAACATAACTCTTAAGGAGATGGCCACTTGTATGGTTCATTCTAAATCCCTTCCTCTGTAGTATTGGGATGAAGTCGTGAACTATGCTTGTTACATTCAGAACCACATTCCACACAAAGCAGTAAAAAGGGATGACACCCTTTGAGGCTTGGTATGGATGAAAACCTGATGTTGATAACTTTCGTGTCTTCGGTTCCACTATCATGGCTCGAATACCTAAGAAGAAAAGTAAGGCCTTCGAACCATAATCCAAACCTTGTATCTTTTTCAAGTATCCTGATGACATGAAGGGCTATAGAAAAATGCATTCAAAGTTCATTGAGCCCCATATTTTCTTCTCCTCCACTTTCAACCCACATTATTTTCGGGAGGCTAATGGGATTCTTGAATGGGATTCTATTATAGAAGAGGAATATTCCTTTCTTATAAATAATCATATTCTTCCTAAGGTAAGAAATATGGTTCAATGTTAGTGGGTATATCGAACCAAATATGGTGCCGATGGGAACATCGAAAAGTATAAAGTGTGACTCATAGCTAAGGGTTTCTCCTAGGTTCCTAGGGTTGACTATTCAGAGACCTTTACTCCCATGAATTTTATTTAACTCACCCTATTCATAGCTATCTCTTTTCTAATGATGGGAATTGCACCAAATGGACATTAAGAGTGCCTTCCTTCATAGGGACCTAAGAAAATAAATATACATGAAAAAACCTTCGGGTTATTTCCAATATTTCCCCCATCGTTTACAAACTTAAGAATTCTATCTACGGCCTTAAACAAGCCCCTCGGGCTTAGTATGCTAAAATAGAAACTTTTCTTCTCACATCGGGGTTTATTATGTGTCACTCGACCCAAATATTTATGTTTTGTGGCAAGATGAGTCCATGTTTATATTAGTTATGTATGTCTATGACTTGTTGATTATGGGTAGCTCCTCCTTGATCACTAATTCTGTGGAAATGACCTTAGCCAACAAGTTCTCCATGATCAACTTGGGTTTGGTTCATTACTTCCTTGGGATTCAAATTACCTAATCTAACTCGGGGACCATCATTTCTCAACCCAAATATGCCCTTGGTTTTCTTGTTAGGTTTAACATGTCTAATTGTAATTCATCTCCTACTCCTTTCATTTATGGAGTCAAGTTAGTAGCTGATTGCCCACTCCTTAATCGAATGGTATCCTTTATTCCCATTAGTGGGGAGCTTGATCTACCTAACTCATATCGGCCGGATCTTTCATTTTTGTAAGCATTGTGTCAAGATTCATGCATGAGCCTCATGAGCTACATTAGAAAGAATCTAACCAAACCCTTCACTATGTTAGAGGCACTTACAATGATGGCATACATTACTTGGGAGGGATAAAGATTAATTTAGTTATATTTATAAATTCGATTAGGCTAGTGATCTCGATCATCGTACTTGTTTACCTATGGATACTGACTTATATTTTGGTTTGGGTCCTCGGTTAGTCAAGCAAGAAATAAAACATGATTTTCTTATCTTCTATAGAAATAAAATATAGGAGGGCATTCAACGTTACAATTACTTGAAGGAACTTCATGTTAGCGTTCGAGTGCAACTTCGTCAATGTGCATGCCATTACGAGAGATCTTTATGCCCTCTTTCAAGTTATACAATTCATTATTCATTTTTTTAATACACATTGAGCACCAATATTAGTAGGGATAAAAAAATCCATTATACATCTATTCTCTTGAAGGGTATTAATAATGTGCCAACATTTATTATTTGTTATCAAATTTATGTCCGCATGTTCTATACAAAGATGGTAAACTATCTCGTATATTTTTGTGTCCCTAATATTATTTTTATAACATTTTTATAGAAATATATCTAGCATTTCTTTAAATTTTGATTTTATTATTGATTATTCCCCTAATTTTATTGTTTTTACCTTATAGTTTAAAACCTTTATTTGAGCATTTTTAAAAATATGAATATGATAAAATTCTAGAAAGGCAATGCCAAATCAAAAGGTGTGAGCGAATAAATTTTAGAGATAAAAAAATGAATAGAACCAATGTAGAAATGAGACCTAATCTTCTTAAATGTTGTTATGATTTTAAGGTGTAAAATGCGCTTATATTAGCATTTGATTGGAAAAATATGAAATGTGATAAGTAGTTCTTATATCACTAATTCATTTTTCTTAAAGAGAATTCTTCAATTCTATTTTCCATTTATGCATTATAATGTTCAACATCCATTAAATCTAGGTATTCTAAAATATGAAAGAATTCTACTTTATAGGATTTAGCATTTCATGGCCCCATTTATAGTACTTTAGAAATTATGTTTATAGATAGACTATGGTAGCTTTGAAATAATACAATATAATAAATTACTAGTTGTCAACCAATATATTTGTTTGTTTTTTATTCATTGTCTTATACTTTTAAATTTATTATTATTTGTTTAGTTCGTGTTACTTTTTTAACAATAAAAATATTTTTCATAATAATTTTATAAAAAAATTTGCTACCTCAAACACGATAGAATATACCCCTAATCACTACATACTAATCTTAAATTACTAGAAAACATTTCATAAATTAAAATTTATTGAAATGGTGTTAATTACGTCCACAATATTAATAGGTCTATGGATCCCTCAAAACTTCAAAGTTGCTTAAAAATTTGTGGGCTTAACAATATCTTTTAAAATGCTTCTCACATTCTTGTTAATTTAAGTTAACATCTCCCCAAACCTTTATTTTTCTTTCCTCAAATAGCTTTACCCTAATACCAACTCTTAAAATTTTCTCAATATTCCTCCATTTTGACTACCCATATAGTGCATAAAACTCATGTCCTCTCTTCTCACTTTGTTAGGTATTGTCTATTTTCTTATCTCGCATCTAAACTTGCAAGAACTAATCCTTAACCGAACAATGATGGTCTTACACACACACACGCACACACACACACACACACACGCCACGCACACGCACACGCACACGCACGTTCTCTACTTGTTTTCTTCCTTCACATCGCTATTCTACACTTTTCATTCACATAGTTTGTTGCCTTTGATAAGATTTGAGCATTCCTTTAGACCAATCTCTCATCTACTCATCCATTTGTGGTATCCACGGATTCTTTTGTCTGTACAATTCTTCATTTCTTATAATCCTTTACCACTTATCGGTGGTTATGTTTTCTATTTTTACAAGTACATGACAGGTTGTTTATAAAAAGAATTGAAAAAAATGGTTTAAAGGAAGGTGGTTCACTTTTTTTTTTAAAACGATATTGTAAAGAAAATTTGAAGAGTCTTTGTATTCTTAATGGTATTTTAAAAACTTAACTCAATTGTGTGTGTATATCAGAACCATATACATCAATCCTTACAGTCGCCACAGGCCCTTCCTGCGCATCTGAAAATTTTATTCTTTTCTTGGTATCGCTGCAGGATTCCTCCACAGTATCACCCAAATAACGACCGCATTCTCTGCGCAATCCGAAAGAAAGTCCCTTCTCAGTTTCTACTCCCACCTCTGCACTGTTCTCGTGTATTTTAGGCCGTCGTTTTCTTCGGAAACATGGATTTCCCTCATTGTTATTTGATAATATGGTAATTACAATCATGGAGTTTGAGTCGCGACTGTCATTGATCTCGTTTTTATGCCGCAATTTTTGGTCTGAACTTTTCGTATCACCGTTAAATAAAGAGTTATCGGAGCAGCTAAATGAGTCGTTGTCCCTGCCGCCATTATCACGAACATGGTAGTCTGTATTTTCTTCAGGTTCTTCGTCTTTGTCACTGTAATTAGTTGCATCATCTTCAGTGTCCGCGTCGCATTCGTGTTTAGGTTTTTTTTGCGAGCTGAAGGGAATGAAGCCCGAAAAAAAGGTCGATAGGAAACTGCCAGGGTTGTCTGGATTCCTGTCATTCTTTGTCATTTTAAATGGAACCTCGGTGCAAAATATGATGGGAACATTTAGGTATTAATGGAGAAAGGATGGTAATCGAGAGATTGTTTCAGATAACGTAGCCTTTCCCAACTGTCGTGGCGTTCTCGATCTTGGCTATTCTACTAAATGTGGTGCTCCTCTATATTTTTTTTTTTTTGAACTTTTAGTGAAAATTCATTCATCAATTGCGCCTAATACAGCCATAATTTTTTTTTGTCTTAAATGTGTTAAGCACAATTGATTAATGAGAAATGTCATTAATCATTTGATTGATTATGACAAAAACATTTCTGGCTTGTTTTTCGATAAAATTATCTCTTGGTTGTTTTTTAGATGGTCCTTATGTTTTGCAATCTTATATGAGTTTTTATGGTTTTTTATTTTTAATTTATTAATCAATTATGAGAGTTTTTATATTGAAGTTTTTTGGGTTTTTTCCCAATGTTACACCGAATGGCGTTGCCCCTATGAGAAGAGTCTTTGGTCATTCACATCAAGGGGTTAAATTTGACGGGCGTTTAGACGTTTTTGTGTTTTTAGCCGTAAATTACAATTTAATTTAATTTCGACGCATACATTCCGTAGCATATCGTTTGCAAGGGAGGAGGACACTATGATTCGAGAGGGCTTTAGGGTTTCGAAGGGGTCCAGGCTTTGGAACTAGGTGTGAAAGATTTTGGGTCCGCAGTCCAGTTTCAATTCCTATGGTTTGTAAGCATTGTGGACAACAACAAAAACAATAGGAGCAAGAGTAGGGTGATATCCAGATTCGAAACAAGTTATTTTCTTCTTCATGAAACTTAATTTTACAATGATGTAACATGGCTTTTTACAGAAAGGACAAATGTGCTTAATTTGAGGCTTTATTTATTAGTGTTGACTACTACATCGAATGCAAGTCTCAATAGACCTCACAGGAGCTTTATGCATATGGAGTTTCTGCGCTCAGGATCTTTAGATATTCATTTCTTCAATTGACCTATGACCCATACCTCACAATTAACGATTCACAAGAACCCGTATTTTATAATGGCCCGTCCCCACTTGGATGTTGCACTCATTAAATCTAGTGATGCTCACAGGGATGAAGAGGCAGGGATTTGTAACTTCGGATTTGCAAAACCCTTACCCTCTTTGGCTTGAATAAAACATGCCATATGCAGTTGTCTTGTGTTTTTCTAAAATAGATGGCAACAATGGAGTGGTTGATTGTTTGAAGTCTGTGAGAGAAAGAGTGTTTTATAGAACTTCAAAATCTAATAGCTATGCATTATACCATCACTCACTCCCTCGAGTGATCCTTTTAATGTTCGATAGTAAAAGCAATTGTTTCCTAAAACTCATTTTTGCATCTTTTAATGAATGAAGAGAAGTATTCTAGGCTATGTGAGAATGATGAATTTCATAATGGCCCACCCCCACTTGGGTGTTGCACTCATTAAATATGGTGATGCTCACAAGGATGAAAATGCGGGGCTTTGTAACTTGATTTGCAAAAACCTTACCCTCTTTGGTTTGGATAAGACATACCATTTGTAGTTGTCTTGTGTTTTTCTTAAATAGATGGCAACAATGGAGTGGTTGATTGCTTGAAGTCTGTGAGAGAAAGAGTGCTTTATAGAACTTCAAAATCCAATAGCTACGCACTAGATCAACACTCACTCCCTCAGAGTGATACTTTTTAAGGTGTTGATAAGAATCGCAGATTGTTTCTTAAAACTTGTTTTTTTATTTTTAATGAATGAAGAGAAGGATTCTAGGCTATGTGAGAATGACACACTTTTAACACGGAACTGTGAAGATGGGAATATATGTTTAGTTCTAGAGAATGAGCTTTGGGACCTTAATATATTTTGATAGTTGGATTGGACGATGATAGTTGAGACATAGGTGTTGCACTCTTGTTTGGGGAATACAAACTGTCATGAAACCAATAGTTATATGTTAGGAATCTTTATAGAACTGTCTCGCTACTAACTTCGTGGGCATGTTAGTCCTTGAGAATGAGAAATTTACAAAAATTGTTAATGGTGTTTAATGGATTGGGTAGTATGAGGAAACTCGATAAATAAACCATTAGTGGGAAAATGCGTATGTCCCTAAAACTAATCATAATCTCTCAAATAAGATTATCCCCAAAAGTTGGTAAAAATAATACAAATTGGAATACCCCGAAAAGTATATATGTAGTTCTTGATAATGAGCTTTTCAACTTATAATGTGTTGTGCTTAATGAATTGGATGATAATAGTAGAGACGTAGGTATTATGTCTCTTTTTTATGAATGTCACCGTCATGTAACAAATAGTTAGCTATCAAAGTGTTTCTCGTTTTATCTCATGGATTTTTAAGCTACTGAGTGTTTCATAGAGTTTATCAAAATGAAAATTCATATCATTCATGATGTTTCCTGCATTAAAGCACTATTTTCCTAAGATAAAATACAGGATAGTCTTAGACCAAGGATGTTTTTTTGAGTGCCTAATGGGGCATATTGATCTGGGTAAGGAGCTACTCCTACTAGAAGGCTATGGTTTTATCTAGAAAATAGTTATATTTTAACTACTCCATTCCATTACTTACAGAGGTTGTACACTCAAGGAGGAACATGCAGTGGAGCTTGAAATCTATAAGAAGGTCCCTCATTCAACTTGGTAATATAACAAGGAAGAACCATCTTTTCTGGCCTTAGTTGAGTTTTGGGGCCTCTGATGGACAACTAAATGGAGTTCTCACCGTGGGATGATTTTGTAGGAATTGAAAGCATCCCCACTCTTTTGGCCCCAATTGATCATTGCATTTTTTGATGGAGATTTGGAATAACTCTTTCCATGGAATAAGTTAATTGAAATTGAATGCATCCCACTGAAAAATGGTGGTCAACAATAACAAACATTAGAATAGTTTCCATGTCATGTTATGGAAGTTGAAATTTGTAGCAGGACTTTGTGCATGGAACACATGTTTGCCAGTAATATTTGATTAAGGGAATAGATGGCAATAAGGCCAAATGATATTTTTTGAACCCAACTGAGCATTGGAGTTTTTGATGGATGTTTGAACACAATTTTTCCATGGAATGTTTTCAATGGAATTGAATTTACCACCTCCCTTTTGACTTGGTAGATCTTTGCAGTCTTTAATGGATGTCTGAACCATCTTGTTGTGGAGTGACTTCATTGAAAGTAAATGCATTTTCATGAATAAAAAAATCACTCAACTAGTGGCCACTTCATTCATGGTATTTCCATTATGTGGAAATGTTTTGGAAGTTGAACTCCTTTTGCAATAATCTACACAAGCAACTCCTTTCACCAATTTTACTTGTTAATGAAAAAACTGACAATAAGGCTAAAATTTTCATCTTTGACCCCAAGATATCTTGTATGGTCTTTGATGGATATCTAAGCACATGTGTTGCTATGGAATGACTCATGGGAATTGAATGCAATCCCGGTGATTGGCATTAGGTAGTAACAACCTTTAAACTTGCTGACATGTTATCAGGCTGATCTTAAGCAGTCTTCCATTGGTGTTTGGACTTGTAACATAGGGTAGGTATTTGTAGCTATGATGTACTATGGGGACTTATACTTTTTCTTCCCAAATGGGAACATGATTGCTCAACACCGGACCCAATCCATCTTTTTCAAAATCTTAAATGTTAAACTAAAGATGATATTTGAGATACTTTAGGTAGTTCCTGGTGCAGGATTTTCCATGTATTTCTCATTTACAATGTTATAGTAACTATCAATAAATAACCAATGAGGTAATAATTTGTGTAAGACACTTGCTGTTGGTCTTGGTACAGGCCTTGCCTGGTCATTTTCCATATATTATAAGATGACAATTATTGATAACTAATCATCAACAAGGTCCTTATGTGGATAACTCTTATGAACTTCTAGGGTTCTGAGTTTATTGCATAGTTTTTTTATTAGTTAATTAAATTATTTGATTAGCCTTGTATTTTAAAGCGAGGTAGGGGCTATTAGACATAAGAAAATGTCAGGTCAAGATAACCTTTCTCATTCTTGAATAGGGTATACGAGTGTTGAGAATGCATTGCATGTTTACATTTGTGGATTTCTGACTTGCAGATATCTGAAGTGTGCATTTTCTCAGCTTGTAAAAAGATGGAAAGTGGAGAAATAACCATCATCAGGATGGATGATCAGGTCAGTTTCAGGCATCTATGCAATTCAATTAGCCTATCTTCATCTCTGCCTATTTAGAACCATGTAGTGGGACCTTTTTGGGTTCTCAACTTTAGGGACTTGTTGAATGAAGGTTCACAGAGGCATTTTAACTATAGATGAGAGCATCATCCAAGTGAATAAAAAATAGAAAATCTTGAGTGGCAGATAAAATATACATGTTGTTCATATGACCAACTGCTGGAGGGTTCAATTATTGATGATTTTTGTGCATCATATGTTCTCTTGCAATTAATCAATCTTAAAACTAAAAGGGGGCTACAAAGTTCTGTAAGAAACAAGCATTGTGGTTGGGTTTCTTGGATCTTCACTAATAATTAATTTGGCCTCTTTAAGCACAAATTGCACTCGTGTCAATAATGCAAGTGAGACTGAGATGATAAAGTGGACCAAAGATAGAAGACATAATTTAGGTAGAAACAACATGGGCCCTGGAATAGGTGTGGACATGCAGGTTTTAATTCCCACCTTTTTATTTCCAAATTTCCATTCGTGTCTTCATCATATCTAAGAAATTAAACCTCGTCCAATAAAAACCTTGACACTAAAAAAATAGCAAACCCTGATTGGAAAATAAAATCTACTTGTCACTCATATGATCATCTATTAGAGGGGCTCAATTGTCAATGATTATTGTCATTGATGGACATCGTCATCATGGGTGTTGATAGAGGAAACCCTAATTGCTACCCTGATAGCTAGAGAGGCTTTAATTTCAAATGTGCATGCAATTTCCACCCTAGGATTCCAAGTCAACTCCAAATATTCATCTCTAAAGTGTCTCTTGCGACGCACAAGTGAATTTTCCTTATTTTTATGTGTGTTGTAACTACCTAGATAACATAACAACTAACATTGCAAATAAAAACTATTTACAATGTCAATATTGTCAATTTTTTCATTGTGTTCTCTATTTACAATATGAGAAATGTATCTATAACCTCCACATTACACCAACTTCCTCCTTCAAATAATTAACAAAAGTGGCACATGGCCATAAGAAAGAAGAGTTTCACATTGGTTCCCTACAAGGCCCTTCTCCTCCCTCTGCCCCCTTCTTCATTTCCCCTCTTTTTCCTATAATGTTACACTCCCTCAAGTTTAACTTCTTCAACATATCCCCTTCAACATCTCCATTGCACATTCACGTGTGATTGCTAGTTGTAGGAGAGTGCAATAAAATAGGGTATGTGGATTTCTAATTATGATATCTATTTCATAACTTCATTTTTATAAACATTTTGGTGTGGTTCTTCATTGAGTAAAGTTGATTAGATATATTGCAGAAGTTCCCCGAACATACCATGACTTGGAAAATCCACAAACTACTTAGTGGTTTTATGTGGTATCGAAGGTGCTTCATAGTATTCATTGAAGACTTTGAGTGTATCATAACATGATCAATATATGTTTCCTTTGATAGATGTAAGATACATATTTTACATTTGCACAAGCATAGGATTAGTAGATAGAGAATAGTGGAATGATAGAGAATGAGGTAAAAACAAGAGAATATAGAGAGTGATGTAATTAGTGTTATATGGTGATATGTAAAAAAATATTATATAGCCTTTTCATGTTATATGAATAAATTAGGGTATTTTAGGAAAGCATTTGTGTGATTTGTGTTATCTTGTTGTGTTAAAATAGTATCCCTACTTCAATTTCAATTATGGAACATGTTAAGTGTTCAACTAAGTATAAACATATCTTTCTTTACATAATGACTATTTTCTTAAGACTTTATGAACTATATAATCCATCAATCATGTTACTTATTTCATGTCAACATTTGGCTCCCAAGCTATAGTCTTGGCTAACTAATGCCCAAATGAGGTGATGTAAGAGCACCCAAGGTTTAGGAAAATCATGCAAAAATTTTGGTACGTACGAGGTTGGAGAAGTTTGTAGGAAAGAAGAGGAAGTGTTATAGAGTCAACTAGAGATTACGTGGAAGTATAAATGTAATTTACATAGTAGTGATCAACAAGGAGTGTGTTGTGTGGAGTATGAAGAAGAAGTGGGTGTACAAGTAGTGTGCAAAAGGATTACAAAGGAGAGAAAGTGTGGAATAATAATATGCATTGCTAAATTTAGGATTTCATGTAGTACAAGAATTTTAGCTCAACGTGGTAGACTAGAGACACATGGGAACTATGAAGGAGTATTGTGAAATGATAGTATGTGTGCAACAAGAAAAAGGCAAGAAAAAGGATTACATAGTAATTAGATTATAAGGGAGATATGTAGAAGGATTAGATAAATCCCATAATTCCTCAAGACAATGGGTAGGAGACATTGAAGGAAAAACTCAAGTGTATGCATGTGCGATAGAAGAAGAAGAAATCACGGCCAAAGAGTGCATGTCGAATAGGTAGCTAGCAAAAATGATGGAAAAGTTAGAACTCGACTACTCTAGTGGTTGACAGAGACCTAACGGTTAGAAAAAACCAATGACTAGGTGGATGTGACACTAAAAATAGATAGGTGGCACCAAAATAGATAAGAGAATTAATGAACTCAAGTTTGAATTTAAATTTGAGTGGGAGGAAGAACCTAGCATAAGAAAAAAAAAAGTGTGAAGGCACAACTATATGAAAAAGACGAGTTCATCGAAGTAACAACCAACAATGTTGAAAAGGGAATGAGGAAAGAGTTGGCACAAGGAAGAAAAGCTAAACAGTCAAGGTCGAGGTTGTTGAATGTTCATGTGAGCAAAAATTCTAGTTTAGAATACGTATTACAAAAAAACCTAGAGTCTTAAAATTTTCCATCGGTGAGTTGTAAGCTCCATGAGATAAGTTACATGCATATATCATTAAGGCCTAAATAAATCAATATAAAATTTCAACTTGTTGTGTACTCTATCGCATGACAATGTAGTTAGGGAAGTCCTCTCATGACCAAGTGGTATCGTGAGCATAATACTTTCCTTATAGAAGGAGTGGAATAGCTATAAAAATGGTGAACGTGAAGCAACTAACAAGGTTATTGTTCTCTTCACTATGAGAAAGGTGGGTAGAGAAACCAAGTAGAGATCCTAGAGTGTAGTGGTAAGAGGATATATTGATCTTGCACATGAAATCAAGATACTATGTTGAGAAGAATATTTTATTCGGATGAAGCAATTGCAGAGATGTTAGAGAAATTTTTGGAGGAGCTTAATGGTATGAAGGAAAAACTAGAGGATGTGGAGGAAGACCACTAGAGAATATGCGATATTGGGGCATTACGGGATCCTAAAAAGGAGGTGAGTGACTCGACAAAGAGTTGACAACATATAAAGGATTGTGAAAAAAACACCAATGGAGCATCAAAGGGAATAAAATGCGTGCACAAAGGCACAACCAATATTGTGCTAACACAACAAAAGGGCAAGGATAAAACATGCATCAGAATATTGTTGAGGAATGTGCAGAATATGACACATGGAGAGAGCTCATGAGTTAAGAAAAAGGTAAAGAGAGAAGTTACCTCGAGAATGATGAAAATGCATCAGATTATTACACTAGAAAAGGAGGTTGTTGAAGGAGAGAATATGGTTTGTGTAGACCATAAACACACAAAATATTGTGCAAGTTAGTAGATGAAGGATAAATCTTGAATAGAGGGAAAGAAGTACGTCAGTGAGGACACACGTGGAAATGGGAATACCATTACAAAGAACACATAAAAGAAAGGGAAAGTTTCCCTAAATGAAACCAAATTAGAGTATCCTCCGTAAAAAAATGAAAGAGTTCATATATGAAAAATAATACACGAGGAAGAGGAAGATGAAAATATATCTCACGGAAAAACATGTAGAGAAGCATGTAAGGGAAGAAGAGCGCAAGATAGAATTACATGAAGAAGGAGAAATTTCCTAAGGAAATTCAAGAGGAGTGGTATGAGGAGGATATTATAGGAATGTGTAGTGTGATAGGTTCACAAAAAGAATGCATGGATAAGGAAGGGAAAAACAATAGTGTAGAGACGTTACTGAAGGATATAAAAGATTCCCTATAGGTAAAAAAAGAAGGATGGGAGCACCATGAAGAGGCTCTAGAAGATTTGCGTAATGAAAATTTGTAAGAGAATGGGAGGATAAGGAAAGTAGCCGAGATACATTACCAAACAAAAGGGAAAGGAGAAGTGGCCTGAAGCCACCAAGGTAGATATTGCATTTCAAAATCCAAGTGCAACCACTAGAGAGGACACAAAAGTGAGTGCACAATGATGATAATACACTAAAGAGGATGAGGAGATGTCAAAATAGACACGAGGAATTGGAAGAGAGGTGACTATAAGAAATTAAATTGCATCTTGATAGTGCACCAATGGTTAGAGTGCGGTCTCACATTGGCCAAGAAAAGGAAAAGGAGATGATAGGCCTACGAGAAAACATTAGATATGGAGATGAGATTTGTGTAAAAGAAAGATGTTGTAACGCCTGCTAATTTCACTTGCACGAAACCCAAGAACAACCTAGGGCAAGCTAGAAAAATTATGGAATATTTTTTTTAGAAACATGCCCAGAAAAAGGTTTTGAAATAACAGTTGTCACATTCTTGATTCTAAGTTACTTTAAATTAATAGTATAAGTTTCCTTTTAAATCCAATTATAATAAAATAATTAAAGCTCTCATTACCTTTTAATAACTTAGTTAGCCTAAGGTATGGTTTATGCTCCCCTAAATATTATTTTGATAAACAATTAAGTTCCACCATAATCAACTAGGACAATTAATCCCATGGGTAAAAGGGTTCTATTTAATTAAATACTAAAGTTATTTTAATCCCACAAGGTGACTAGGTTTAAAAACAATTAACAAGTACTAAATTTAGCACAAGGGTTAGAAGAATAAACACACCCCTTACACAATAAAGTGGCCCCTTAAAAAGTCAACCCATGTATTTTAGATTTAATTTAAATTTAATTTAAATTCCTCTCACCTACTCCCCACCTACTTTTTGTAGGGATGAATCTCATCCCTTGGATGGATTCATTTGGGGCCCTTAGATGAGGGAAAAAAAACTAACCCTAAAGTTTGCTTAAGAAAGCTATCCCTTCTTTGTTTGGTTCATTATTTCTTTATTTGGTTTTGCAGGTTGGAGGAGAAGGAAGAAGCCATGAGAGGCCATTTCAAGATTTTGGGAGGAAGCACTTCTTCTTTTTTGTGTTATTCACACCCTCTTCTAGGGTTTCAAAACATTGGTTTATTTTTGTTTATTTCATTTCAATAATATTTTCCCAAATGGGCTTATGGGTTTCACCCCATTTTAGAGGAATATGACTAAAATGGTGATTGTAAGAACTTGGAAAGAGGATATACATACATACATACATACATATATCATTAAAATTTATTTTTATACAAACCTGGAATAATAAAAGAAAAATACAGGATATATATATATATATATATATATATATATATAGGAAAGAATTTTAAAAATGTATAGGTCACGGAATAGAATCGCACGCACTCCACAAAATCCGCAGAGGCCGATAAGATTTGAATAGGTTTGAATTTGTTTTAATTTTGTGGGGGAGGCCACTAACCCCACCCCCTATCCCATAGTATATGGGGTGGGGGGGGTCAGTGACCTTCCCCGCACCCCCCCCACCATCTCCCTAAAACCAACAGCCACTAATTCAACGCCAATGGCCGCGGATAGTTAAACTCGGCCCAACTAATTTTCTTTTGTTTAAAACTTGTAAATATATATATATATATATATATATATATATATATAAGTATGAGGAATATATATGAATTAACTTTATCAAGATTATTATTAACATTAATATTACCAAAATTTGTTTAATATCAATACTAATATCAATGAGTAATACTAATTATATTATTCACTAATTTTAATTTTACAATAAAAATATCTTTTAAAATTTGATAACATTTTGATAGGGATTAAAATCAACCCAATTTCTATTTGTTGTATTAATTTTTATAGATTTTATATAGAATTTCATGGTAGTCTAATACTAAGTTTACATACTCAATAAGGCTAGGGTCTAAGTAGTGAATGGGTAATTTCTCTACTCCACTAGATTTAGAAATTAACATACTTTATTAACCAAGAAAATGACAAGGAAAATTTAAGTTCTTTCCAACTACTCATATGAAGTTTGGCTTTCTATCAAACAATACAAGAAAATGCACAAAATAGTCTAACTTTTCCATTGAATTCCTTTCAAGTAATACAATACAATTTAATATTTCCTTCATTCAAATTTCCAACATTCCCACAAGAGGCTTTCAACAATATTTCCAATAATTTTAAAGCATGATTGACACACCCATGTGGGGTAAATAAACAATTCAATAAGGACAAGTTGTCTTCCTTTCATCCACATTTCCACTATAACAAAACTAGCTTTACTAAAATGTCTCTCTTTCCTTTACAACATTCATTACAAACTTGATCACTAATAATCAATACAAATTTTCTTCCCAACTAACACAATAATCTTCCACTTGAAGTGGGAATTTTACAAGAAGGAAACTATAATGAAATATATTTTTCTTCTATTATTTCTCCAAGAATCAAATCTCCAACCAAGCTCCATATTCTCTTCACTTGATCACAACAACCAAAAATGGGGAGAGGCAACACTCTCCACCCAACCAAAACTCCAATGAGAAGAAGAAGCAATTCTTCTCATTGGCCCCCGAGCCCCAACGACAAGGAAATAAGGGATGGAACAACATATGACAAATAAACAATGCATCTACATTCACTTTCAAACAACAACACATAAGAAAAATAACCACAAAAAAACTCTTATTTTTAAACAAAACAACTTCCCAAATAATGGCTCTAAAATAGCCAAGTAGAGATAGGAATATGGGGGTGCCCTTGTGCCTCCCAAGGGTTTGGATACCCACCTCTAAAATCCTCCATAACACAATCAATCCCAAACTCTCTTATGCCTCCCCACAACAATATATCTATTTCTCTTATGCCTCCCTCTCTTTATGGATCCCACAAAATACAAAATAACAAATTAGAATAAGGTGGGCATCCAAAACCCACTCCCTCCTAAACACACAATAAGCTCTTATGCCTCCCAACATATTTCATCCCCATTTCCAAATATCACCACAACATAAGGTCAATTTACTACCCAACACTTCAAACAAGAACACAAATCCATACAACACATAACATACAAGAAAGCAAAAAGAATGTAAGAGTGAAAGATCCTACCTTGCCATGGTAAAGATATAACTTTCAAGAAAGACCAAAATACTTCAAATTCAAGCAACTCTAAGCTCCCTTCTACTCCAACAAGAAAGCACTCCAAAAATCCAAAAGCCAAAACCAAGCAAGTAACCCCATTTACTTCCTAAAAATTTCATATATAGAAAGGAGGAGGAGGAAGATGATGTGACTCCATGTAGGGTGCCACATCATTTATTCTCCACTCCACATCTCCCAAGTCAATCCCATACTCCAAATAAAATAAATGGGTGGTTTAGAGGTATGACAAATCTCTTATGCACACCACTCCCACCCATACCCTTTAGGACAAGGAAATAAATATAGTAAGAATGTGCAATCAAAACTCACCTTTTTCCTTCCATAACACATCATGGGGTCTATTTTTGACCCCCAAACCATAGGTAGGGTTGGTATAATAAATTAAGAGGTGTGGGACAAGTTTAACTTGTCCCAAAAGCCTCCAAAATTGGCCCTTAAGGCCAAATCTGAAATTCCAAGAAGGGGTAGAGTGTACAACACTCAAGATCACATACACTCCACTTATAACACATAAACCAAATAACCATCTAATCTAATAAATGAATTTTTTTTTCCCATATAAAATTTAGCTTAATAATGTTATTAGTTCACTTAATTAAGACACATAACTCAATAATGATAAAAGGGAAATTACTTCACATTTTAATCACATATACCAAAGATTAAATAAAAAAAAGAAAAGAAATTACTAAACATAAACCCTTGGTCACAATTGGAGGTAGTCCCCCCCATAGGGACCCCTAACAAAAAATAAAACACACACAACATAACACACACTTCCATACCATTGTTGAATCCATCTAGCATTCTGATGTGGTTGGTCTCGAATCCCCCTTTGATTGTTGGGACAAAAACACCTGCAAATTACACAATACATCTTTTGGCCTCGTGGCCGCATCAAAACATCCAAAGTAAAATATATGCATATAAATCAATAATCATCCATACATAAATTAAATCATCATCTAGGAAAATAATGTTACTATTTTAAAATTCCAACAACATCTAAATTCTATATTTCATCAATACCAATAAGATCACAAAATTATCTCACTGTTAACTCCTACTCAATATGACGAAAATGTCGAATGTCAGAAATAGATATAAACATGTCAATAACACATCATCATCAATATAAAATGTCTCTCTAAGAAATCCACATGATCATACTATGAATCAAAATCCATCAATAATCAAAGTATCTCTATCATCTAATCATCATGCTAAGCCAAAATGATACAATAATATCCATGTATATAACCAATAGTAATCAAAATCAAAATTTAATAAGTGTCAAAGGGAAGTGGGCACTACATCCCCCTCCCCTTAGACTCAACTTCCTCCTAGAATTCACTGAAATAGGTGTGGAAACTGGACTCGTAGCAATGTAGCATCCTCCCATGTAACAATAGTCTCATCATACCTATCCCACTAGACTCGAACCTAGTCAATCTCTCTACCTCAAAGGCCCAGGGTCCTACACTCTAAAATACATATGGGCTCCACCATCACCTACCCCTGATCCTACACTTCCAGTAAATTCCAATCTAATACATGAGAAGGATCAACAATGTATCTCTATGTATATGATCATGAAATACATCGTGGATGCAGACAAGCTAGTGGAAATGCTAGACGATAGGCCAAAGGACCAATACACTCCAAGATCTCAAAGGGACCCACAAATATAGGAGAAATCTTATATCCTTTTCTCAGAACGGATAGGGATCTTATGGGGCCTAACACAAAGAAACACTTTCATTCCCACCTCAAAACTACGATCTATCCTATGTTGGTCCACATACTTCTTCTTCCCGTCTTTGCACCTCCTACAATCTCTTCCCGATCATAAAACCTCGATGCTTCATATCCTATAATAAAGTTGGCCCAATAAAACCCCGTCCTCCAACCTATCCCAACTAAGAGGTGTCATGCCTCTCTACCATACATTTCTGGAAAGGAGCCATGCCTATTGAACTCTAAAATAATTGTTGTAAGAAAACTCTACTAGATACAAGTACTCCTCCCACCTCAAGTGATGGTCCATGACATACATCTTAAGCATGTACTCCAAGATCGGATTCACTCGCTCAATCTATCCAGCTATCTCAGGGTGATAAGATGTACTAAAATTGATCTTTTCCCGAGAGCATACTGCATCGTAGTCCAAAAGTGAGAAGTGTACAAGGGATCGTAGTCACAAATGATCTTCCACAGAATCCGTGTAATCTAAAAATCTCATCAAGATATACATGTGCCACTGCACTAGCTTCGTAGGTGGTCTTCACCGAAGAAAAGTGAGCCACTTTCATCAATTTATCCACCGTGAGCATGATGGCGTCATGGTGGTATCTTGACATCGATAACCCAACTATGAAGTACATGGAAATGGTGTCCCACTTCCACTCTAATATAGCATGAGGGAAGAGAAGGCTAACTGGATGTTGGTGCTTAACCTTCACCTTCTAACACTCTAAACAATGTGACACAAACTGAGCCATGTCTCTCTCGTAGTCCCCTCCAATGGTACAACTGTCTCAAGGTGGCGTGCATCTTCTTCACCCCGGATGGGCTGAATAAGATGCACGATGAGCCTCTATCAAAATGTCATGTCTCAAGCCTCCATCTCTAAGAACATATATCTGACCCTTGTGTGTCTCTCTAATGAAAATCCATCAAATCTCCCTTCAAGGGGTCTTTGTGACTCAATCTCTTCTCTGGCTACAAGGTAGAAGCTGTCATGAGGAAGCTGCTACAAAATCCTACTCCGCAAATCTATACCCACTGAAGTAGCCATAACCACATGTCTCCGTCTACTCAGGTGTCTATAATCACGTTCTCCTTCCCCTTCACATGCTCTATCTCCATGTCGTACTTGCAAAGAAACTCCATCCAACACCTCTAACGAGTGTTGAGATTGGGATGCATGAAGAGGTGGTGAAGACTCAAGTGATTAGTCCTAAGTGTAAAAATATGACCAAGAAGGAAGTGTCTCCACCACACAAGGGTGTGCACAATCACGCAAGCTCAAGGTCATGAGTCGATAATTAAGCTCATAATTCTTGATTCTTCCGCACTCAAATGCAAATACTCTACCCTCATGCATCAACACACCTCTAAGTCCTACCAAAGAAGCATCCGTGCAAATGAAGAACTCACCCTGAGGGTCTAGCACTACAAGAATAGGTGATGTCGTGAGGCATTCCTTTAGTGTCCTAAAGGCCTACTCACATCTATCTAACCATACAAAAAAATTCCCTTTCCGCTGAAGGGAAGTGATGGGGTGCATAACTCGAGAAAAGTCTTGTAAAAATCTCCTATAGTATCTTGCCAAACCCATGAAACTACACACCTCGGTCACCACACTAGCAAAAGCCGCCAATCCATAATAGCTCGAATCTTGAAGGATTGATCGCCATACCTTCCCGTAAATGATGTGGCCCAAATACTTCACCTTTGTTTGAAAAACGCACACTTCTCCGTGTTCCCATAAAGTTGTTGCTCACGAAGACACCAAGAACCTCGTGAAGGTTCCCCTCATACTCCTCATGCGTACATGAGTATATCAGAATTTTTCAAGGAAGATGAGCACGAAGCGATCCAAAAATGTCCTAAATACCCCATTCATAAAGCTCATGAATAGTGTGGGGTATTTGTCATTTGTCGTTGGCCATATCTCGGGAAGGAGGTCTTATGAATATCTATCTTTGTGATCATCAACCGATGATACCCCGATTTAATATCTATCTTGGAGAATATTGTGGCCTCCTTCATCTGATCAAATAAATCATCAATGCACGTAAGGGGTAACGATTCTTGATCATTACTTTGTTCAAATTGGTGACAATAATCAATACACAAATGTAGAGATATGTCCTTCTTCACAAAATATCCGGTGCACCCCAAGGGGATACACTAGGACATATTAGGCCTTTCTCCGTAAGGCCCTAAAGCTACAACTTGAGTTTATAGAGCTCGGGGTAGTCATCCGATAAGGTGCTTGTGAGATAGGCTCTGCGCCCAACCAAATCTATGTGAAAATCTATCTCACATGGGGGAGGTAACCTCGTAGCTCCCCGAAAAAAATCAGCAAACTCTCTCAAGATGTGATGGTCATCAAGGGATGGTCCACTAGACTCATCCTCAGATCTATCACTAACCGTAACATCATACATCCGACAACCTCATCGCAGACACTTGCTTAAGTTTCATAATGGAAATAGTGTGGATGGAAACGAGCCTCTAACTCCTATTACATTGACACAACTCCTAGATCATTTGCACATGAAATAGTCTTATGGTAATAGTCCACTCTAGCTCTGTGTGCAGACAACTAGTCCATGCCCAGGATGACTCCATATGAACCCAATAGAAGGATACAAAGATCTGAGGTAGTGGTGAAGGGTCCCAAATCCACTACACACTCCTTGACTAAGAATTCTATAGAGATTTTGGCTCCAGAAGACATCTCAACTTCCCAACTAAGACCCTGCCTAACTGCCACTAGCCTGCAATTCTCTACTAAATATGGTGCAATAAATGAATCAGACAAACCAGAATCAAACAATATAGAGGCAGAAATACCACCAATGCTACCTGTAGTCTCTATCATGGTACTCTGGTGCTCATCCTAGTGGTTCTCGACTGTTACATAGATCCGATGGCTACATCCCATGTCACCAATATTGTAGGCTCTGAAATCTACATCTTACCCTTGTTACTAGGGTTATGTGGGCACTCTCTCTAATGATTTCCAACAACGCCACAACCATAACAGCTTGTTTAGTCCTCTCAAGTGACATGCAGCTCCAGATCCCAGTACTCTGAGGTCTGTGCCATGGATCTTGATGATCTAGTTATGGACTGTTGAGGTCTTTGCCGACGAGATCCTACCGACCGAGCTCTCGGTGCACCCTATGT
This sequence comes from Taxus wallichiana var. yunnanensis, assembly GCA_018340775.1. NCBI lineage: Eukaryota > Viridiplantae > Streptophyta > Pinopsida > Cupressales > Taxaceae > Taxus > Taxus wallichiana. The sequence continues at coordinate 768,419,210 of CM031240.1, forward strand.
CCTAACAGGGACCCATACAACAAAAATCAACATGTGACCTTCTTCACACCCGAACTCTGAGGTTGTGCCAAGAAGCAAACAAGTGTAGAATGATTGTGAATGTAAGTGTGGTGACAAGGATCAAGATAATTAGGAAATCTTATATCTTCAACATGCAATGTTGGGATCTGTGAGTCTAAAGAAAAGAATGCTCTCCTAACTTGAAGTGGTGTGATGGTTTGGCCTGAGATAATAGTTGCTTGTAGACTCCAATCAATGTCGAGATTGGTCGAGATTTTTTTCATCGGTATGTGCCTCTCGTATAAATTTCTAGGAAAGGTCATAAAAGTAGGAACGAGAGGCATGACAAAGCCACAAGTATTTATGGGATATTTTCCGGTCTGGTCCAGAAATTCTTAGCCTGGTCGGATGTTATGTTTAGTAAGGAAAGATGTGCAATAATATCTAGTGGAAGTGGTGAAGATTTGAATACTAATGTATGCAAACTAGTGTCAATGTCTAACTAACTGGAAGGCTCGTTGGGTTGTGGGACCTGAGGATCGCAACCAAATACTCATGGGGGTTTTGGCCCTTAGATGGTCATGCGCGTAATCAAACCCTATTGCCAGGGGTAGTCCAATATTGATCAAAGAACTATGTTTAGTGTATTGAGTTGTTCTATCTTCTCCACAAAATTTGCAAGTGTGTAAGATCACAAACATAAGTCGGTATCAATGTCGCTTATCAATTCTAGCCCGTTGTGTCATGGACCAATGGATCACAATTGTATGTATTTTCCTATTGTGGACCGTTAATGGTCATACAAAATGAAATAAAATGACTTTTAATAAGAAAAATAATTACTGAAAGAGATCTAATCTATGTTTTTGGAGTTTTCACAATATTCTGGATCAAAGCAATAAAATCAAGCTAATCTATCAAAGGAAATATTTTTGTTCTTTTCTAATCTTTAAGCAATGTGTTCTAATCTAATAAATAAACTAAAGACAAGTAGTCAACTAGATGTAGTCAGGTTACTTGTGTAAATGTATGAATCTAATCTAAATCAAACAACCTAATCTGATAAAAATCCTCCAAACCCTACCTTAGAGGTGAAGAACAAATCATGACCCTGAAAGGGGCTATTGTTCCTCACAACTTCCCTAGTAATGTTGAAAGGAAAACTTACTGAAATGAATGATTCTCTACTCTATTTGAAATGAACGATTCTCTACTCTATTTATTATGAATTATTTTCTACTATATTTGATATGAAATTGATAATTCAACACCAAGGCAAATAAACACACAAGGCAAATAAACACACAATTCCAACTGCACATGCGAAGAGCTTCGCAAATCTAGTTATGTTTGTATCTTTCCCCTTAGTATTTTATTTCTCTCGAGTGTTCATGTGAGTCCAAGAGATTGGGAATGCAAGAACAGCAATAGGAGGATGGCACTTGAGCAATGACACCTTGATGGTAGTCCAAATGTAATGTAGGGAGAAGAGAGATAGCACAAGAGATTAGAGCTTGGCTATGTAATTCTTAGCAAGATTGTAGCAGCAATACAATGCAATATACACAAAATTCTCAGACCTTTTTCTTGAATACAAGCATGAAATATATAGGAATGGAGGATGGGAGGTGCCTTCATGTACAAGGAAAGAAGGAGTAGTTCCAACCCATTAAATCTATTTAAAAATAGAATGAGGAAGGAGAACCAAGCAATCAAAGCTAATTTTAGACAATTTGGCTCATGGACGCATGCAAAATTGAAGTTAAGTGAACTTTCACATGTTTAAAACATGCGTGAAGAATCTGGAAAAAGCAAGCAAGACCACCACCCTAAACAAGGTGGCGGTTTGAGAGGACTGTCGCCTGCTTTTGGGAGGTGGTTTCAAGACCGCCGCCTTGTTTTGGGTGGTGGTTTCAAAATGCCGCCTGTGAGGGTGACAATCTTGGAACCGAAGGCCAAAACATGTGCGTAAAGTGTAGGAAGGCTAAGTAAATATGTCTAGGCAAAAATATGCACTACAAATGGAAATTGGAGCTCGAACACCTTATTGAAAGGAACTAAATCATCATTGGGAACTTTTGTAACCGTTTTCCAACAATGTAGCACATGCAATTTTGGGTACGTACATATTTCCCCCTCGAAGAAGCGCCTTAGTCATGAAAAGTCATAAAACGTAGAGTCTCGAGTATGACATTCTCGAAATGGGGAGTTAGAAGCTATACCTGACACGCTCGTATGTTAAAATCTTGCCACCCAAATTCCTGTTGCCTATAAGAGAAAAAGAAGACTCACGTGTAGATAGACAAAATATCAAAAAATAAACACTAAATAAAAATGAAAAGAAGACTTACCATCTATGTGGGGATATACAAATATACTCGCGCTAACGCTCCAACCCCGTGAAACACACACACTCAAAATGAGGTTAAAATAACATATATATATATATATATATATATATATATCAAACAACTCATTTTCCAATTCATTTGTGCTATTTGATTTGGTGAATTTGGAGCTCTAGACCCATGGTGATCATTTTCAACGAGAATACAAATGATACGACCGTGACGAGATTGTGACCATGCCTCCACGTGTGAGAGATCGACCAGTGCGGTCAAAGGTTAGTTATTTTCAATTTTGTCTTTTTATACCCTAAATGTAAAAATGTTGAAAATTTCACCTAAGGGGGATTATTTTCACTTTTTTTGTCTTAAATGAGTCTCTAGGGGGTGCCCATAGGGCATGCTTTTATTTCATCAAAAATGGTCTTTTTATTGTCTTTTTGAGCATTTTTAGGGTAAAAGACGTGTTTTGAAAATCATTCCAATATCGCCGCCCAAAGCATGGTGGCGGTCACACTGACCACCGCCTTTCAAGGCAAAAGTTCTAAATAGAATGACCAAACGTGTTTTTAACTTGATTTTTTTTTGATTTTTCATGTTTTGTGATGTTTTTGGTGAGCTTATTATTTGGTTCATGTTTTTAACTTTCTCCTTTTCCATGTTTTGGTGAATGCAGAAGGAGGAGGAGTACATTAGATAGATTCGAGAGAGGGAGTGTGATTGGCTCCTAGTATCCTAAATTAGCCGACACAGATGAGAGATCACTTTGGCATCCAAGCAGATTGATAATAACATCAATCCTTTCTCCAAGTGTGGGACTTGAAAATGAGAAAGGATTCTCCAGAGAAGGCCGGTTCCTATTCCTCCGCTCGTATGCACACGAAATATGCAGAGGGTTTTCTCAAACCTAATCTAATCTGCCAAGGAGACAAGGTAAGAAGATGCATAAAATAAATCTAAGCTAATAGAGGTGATGCACCGAGGAATGAAGAACACCTATTTTTCCAAAGAACACAGTACTCATTCAAATGTGATATAAGATCATGCATGTATAACAAAACTTGTAGTGAAAGACCAGGAGGATGCAAGATGAACACAGAGAGGGTTGAGAATCATCCACAGACATGTATTACTTGCTCCAAAGATTGATACAATACACTGCAGAATGCCAAGAGGCAGAGTCGTATTACAGTTTCAAATGAGAGGTTCGAACTCCACAAATTCACCTGATAGGAGAAGAAGGGAGGAGCAAAACAGAAAATGTTCGACCTTTGAAAAGAAGCTCCTCTTTACAATATATAGAAAGAATGAGAGAGGAAAGAGAGAGGGGGAAGCCAAATCTACTCCAACCACCTCCAAAGTGTCAGCATTCCATTCATCTCATTATGGGTGGCGGCGATCCTCGCAAAATGGCGGCGGGTCTAATAATGTAAGCGAACCGTCTCGCCGCATTAAAGTTGTTTGTTAAGCATTACTTCGCTTGTTATTTCGCGCCGCAGGTGTTTCTTGATTTTCTCTCTCAAACTGAACCAAAATGCAAGATTGACCCCGAATCGTGTAGAGAATTTTACCAAGCTTTTCCATTGATATAAAGAACGTGCAAATCCGAGCTCTGATCGAAAGTTATGGCGATCTCAAGATTTAGGGCAAAAACGGGCCAAAACGGATTTTTAAATTTCTTCCCGCGCTCTCGCCACCCTGATGACACGTGGCACGTTCCGATTCACCGAGCAATTCTCTCTCTCCACCTCTCGGCGGCTTTCTTTGAAATTTCCTCAGGCCCCTAAACTGACACGTGGCACTATCCCATTGTTTCGGCCGACCTTCAAAACTCGCCTTTGACTTTTGACTATTTCCTCGTGACACGTGTCATGATTTGATTGGTCCGGCCCTTTTCGCTTTTCGCGCCCACCGCGCCTTTATGTCCCGATGTCCCAAACTGCTTTGGGACAAAACCTCCGATCCGCCCGAAATGGGCTTCCTCGCCCTCATTTGCCGATGACACGTGGCGCAACTGATTGGGCTCGCTTTTTCGCTATCCGCGCCTCGCGTCCCTCGCGCCCCAGATGTCCCAAAGACATTTAACTTTCTCTGCTTTCGCCGAACTGGCTGGTCACTGGGTTCATTTCCATTTGTCCCAAATGTCCCAGGCTTCATGGGACAAATTCTTCCGGTTCGCCCGATCCGCCGATTCCGCGCTTCCGCCTCGCCCAGATGTCCCTTTTGCTTCCTGATCGCTTTTGTTCTCATTTCGCCGATCCGGCCGGTTCTTGGCATTTCACGTACTTGTGTCCCGTTTGTCCCGGATGAAGACTTGGGCAAATTTTTCCTTCTTTCGGCCGATTCGGCATTTCACGTCCCCGCTGCACTGTGGCCCAGATGTCCCTTTGCTTCACGGCCGCCTGGAGGCTTTTCGGCCGATCCGCGCCTAGATGTCCCAAATGTCCCGACTGCTCCTAGGACTAGGACTTAGCCATTTTTCGTGATTTTTCCTGTTTCAATCTACTTGCCTGGAACTGCAAAACTCTGATGCATGTTATCGAAATTTACCCTGGGGTGAAATTTTGACAACAGTTTTGACGACTCAGCGGGGTCACCTGCCTGCTAGGTAGAAGATCAGTGGCCTTTTAGCGATCCATTGGGCATGGAGTTATAAGCAATAACCAAACGAGCCTGATACTGCAACTTCTTCTCCAAAGAACACTCAATCAGAAAACAACCTGAGAGCAGCAAAACCTGTGCCAAAGCACTTAGGAAAACTAAAACCTAACTACAACAGGACAATGTGCATACGCACTTGGAGGAATGAAAATCTAAACTAATATTTACAAGGGCAAACCTTTTCTTTTTTAGTAGCAATGTTTAAGATAGATTCCGTTAACCGAATCGAAGTTCCTCTCCATCCAATGCAGATAATCGAAGGCATTACTATTTTCGCATCCCGTGACCATGTAGGGACCACTCCAGCATGGCATCAAACTTGGAATGCCTTCCCGGTTTTGCCCGATCCGCATCCCATTTCGTAACTAGGTCCCCTTCCCGAAGGTCCTTGCTCTCGCTTCTCTTATCAAACCATCTTTTTACTAAGGCCTCGATCCTTTTCAATCGTCTCGAACCGCATGTTCTCTCGATTTCTTCTAATTCCATCAATTCCGCATACCCGACCTCCATCGGTTCGAACTCGATAACTCAAACTCGCTTCATGAGCTCCAAGGTCGGCAATTCTAATGATATAGGCACACGCTCCTCCTTCCCATAGACCAACTTGTAGGGAGAATTACCTCGTAGACCTCTTTGTGTTATCCTCACACCCCATAACGCTGATTTTAGCCTTCAGATGCCATGTTCTTTGATTTTCATCCAGAGTCCTTCTCGATGATTTTTAGCAAATTCTTGCTTGTGGACTCTCGTCATCCATTACCCCCGCGGGTAATAATTTGAAGAGGTGCTCAAATAGATTCCATTCTTGATATACCATTCTGTAATTTTTGAACCTATGAATGCTAATGCATTATCTGATATGATGGTGGCCGCACACCGAACTCTGGTTGCTATTTCTTCATAAAAGTCTAGTATGTTAGACTCACTTGCCTCTTTGAGCGCTACTGCTTCGGTCCACTTGGTGAAATAGTCTGTCACTGTAAGAATCCACTTGTGGCCTTGACTCGAATCGGGGATTGATGACTCCAATGAAGTCCAATCCCCATTGCATGAATGGATGATCTATCAAATTGACGAAGGGGCAAGTGCCGCTAACCTTCCTTTCCCCGTGAAGAATGCACATTTCTTGCATTTCTTAACCCATGAGTAGCAATCATCAATACAAGAGGCCAATAGTAACCAGCTTTCATGATTTTGAGAGTCATACTCATGGGGTGAAATGGCCTCCCGCCTCCCCGCCATGGAACTCGTAAGATCCTCTCAACTCGACTCCGTCCCAATGCATCTTAATAGTAACACCGTTGATGTCTTTTTAAACAAAACACCATCAACAAGCACATATGGAATCGCTTGTAATCAAGTACCTTCTTTTTTGCTTTGCTCATTTCTCGAGGGCACATGCCCGTCTCGTAGGAAATGTATCATATTCTCGAGTCCAACAGGAGTGGACACATCATCATTTTCCTCTTTTTGATCATCTTGTAATAAAGCAGACAACGCCTTCTTCATCTTCTCGGGTTGTCTCGGTTGTTTGAAGCGAGCTGCTCACACAAACCTTTCGCTCTTACCAGCTTGGTGATCTTGATCTCAATGTCATACTCCATGACACGGTGATCCATCCTCGCCTTTTCTCATTCAAATCCTTGCTGAGGAGGAAGTCCTTAACCCCAAAGATGTGAGACTAAAGAACTCGACCTTGTTGTTTGAGACTAAATGCTTGAATTTCTTCAAGCTTCGATTACCGCAAGCACATGCTTTTCAATAAAAGAGTACCTCACTTCAGCAAATCATCTAGGCTCGGGTCAAGAAGGCAATCGGCTGCTCATCATTATCTTTGTTCTCATTGCACTGCACGGCAAATAGTGTCATCACCTCCAAATGCATAGAGGATGAAATCCTTGGAAAAGTCTCGGGTCGATGAGAGTGGGTGCTTGGGAGATGGCTTCTTTGATTGCTTCAAAACTCTCCTTGCCTTCTCGCCCCCACTAAAGCCATGCTTTTCCTTAACATTTTGGTGATGGGCTTGACAAGGGCTGCAAAATCTGGGACAAACCTCCGAACAAAGTTTATCCTTCCCAGAAACTCAAGGGCTTTCTTGTGGCTTGCAATGGTAGTGCTCTTATGGCTTCAACCCTCTCTCGATCAATCGCTAATCCTTCCTCGAGACAATATGGCCAAGGAGCTTCCTTCATGTGCAAGAAAGATGCACTTCTTAGGATTCAAAGACACTCCAACTTTCTACACCTCTCAAACACTTGCCCGAGGTGAAAGAAATGGTCTCGCCGCATTCTTTGAGAAGACAAGAATATCATCTAGGTATATCAAGACTATCTTGTTGATCAAGCCTTTCAATGCCATATCCATAGCTCACTGAATGTTGCTCCAAGCTTGCGACACCCAAATGGCATCTTCTTGTAAGCATATGTGCCCCATTTGTCATGTGAAGGCTGTCTTGAACTCGGTCTTCCTCCTTCACCATAATCTGATTGAAGCCTGAGTAACCATCAAGTAGTGAAAACCTTTCTGAACCAGCTACGACCTGCAATATTTGCTCCATGGAAGGGAGTGGATAATGGTCCTTGAGAGAGGCTCTATTCAAATCTCTCAAGTCAACACACACCCGATCTCTCCACTCTTCTTCCCGATCGAACTAAGTTGGCAACCCAACTAGAATGCTTGATTGGGAATATGATTCTTGACTCAATCAGCTTGTCCAATTCTTTCCTCATGAGAGGCTCCATGTGTGGATTGACTGGTCTCTGCTTTCTCCCGACAGTGCTTAGTATTTGATCCACCCGATGGTATGCCGAGCTAAGTTGGGATCAAACCTTTCAAGTCTTCATAGCTCCAAGCAAACACGTCAGTGGAATTCTTGACATAGCCGTATGAACTCACACCTTTCTTGCTCAAATTGTCATCTTTCCAATTTGCAATGGCTTGTTTTCTTCTACCAATATGGATACCGAATCTTCTCTCTTAACCCGAATGTTTGCTTTCTCCTTTCTAAACTGATCATCAAGGGGTTAAAAATGGACTCCAAAGTGATAAGTCCCTTGGGCAGCTTGTCACTTCTCACCGTATCACTTGGTCACCATATTGTTGTTCCAACTTTTCTTGATTCTTAGCCGAGAACTCACTTCTTCTTCTTGCAAGAAATGGATGATTTGCTGGTCATTCTCAAATACTTGCCAACCGACATCGTTATCCGCACCAAGGCCTCGACAATCACGTGGATGTTTGGCTGTACCTTGTCTTGTTGAATGTTTTCTACAATGTCAAAGGCTGCCCCTACTGCTGCAAGCCCTGTCAAGAGCTTTGATTCTCTTTCCTAGAATGGCTTTAATGCCGAAACCCTCAAAATCTTCCATGAGGTCCCACACCCTTCTTGTAGCACCCGAGTAGATCATTTTTGCCGCATGCTGTCCCTTGACCTGATTTACAATCAATTCACCGTCCCCAAAGACTTGCAAGTTCTTTATTTTTTTCTTGATTGCCCAATGCATCCTCGCACCAAGGCTTCATATTCAGCAAGCAGTTGTTATTGAGCATGCAAATTGAAATCTAAAAGCTGAATAGTACTTTACTCCTCGAGGTGAAACAAGCACGGCTCCACCTCCTGCACCTTGTCTACTCCTTGATCCATCAAAAACAAAGCCGCCATACCTCATTGTCATCCTTGTGGTTTGGCTTGGTGATGCTAGGAATAGGTTGACTTTCTTCGTGTATACAATAGACTCCTAGCTCAGATTCTTCTATTCCTTGATAAGGATCAAAAGCATGCACCTTGTTTGCCCATTCATCAAGAGTCAAATCTGGGATACTTCCAACCTTAGTGTCAGCTTCATCAGTGCTAGGGTGATCTTCTTGATCAAATGCTGAGCAATTGACATTAATCTGACTTGGAGTGTAGGGCTCAATATGGAAGTTTGCAATAGGTTCAGATCTGATTGTGGCCTTAGTTCCATATCTCGTTCTGAATAGCATGTGTGACCAATCAACGGACAAATATCCCCAATCTCGGCAAAGAAGTCCTCGACAAACATAGGGCAAAGAGTGGTGGAAGGTCTATGACTCGACACATCTTGTAAACAACAACATTTGACATGCATGCAAGGTAAGACTCAAATTTCTAATCACTCCAACTCACTGCTATTGTTGTCCCATCCAACTGCACTACTCCCTTAGATGTTATTTCATACTGAAGCCCTAGCTGATCAGCTATTTGTTTGGGCATGACAGAGCTACTTGCTCCAGAATCAATCATGCAATTATGCACTAGCTGATTTCCAATGATTAATGAAACATGTAAAGGAGGGGGTTTCAACATCTTACCTTGTTGTCCTCCATGATTTCCCTCAGATTGGGCAGAATTTGTAAGCACTTTGTCTTGATCTCGCTGATTCGATTCAAGCCGGCCCCTTCATGGCAGCTCAGCAGCAGATCTCTTTGGCCTCGGGATGGATAGGGATTCCCACATAGATATATTGACGTTTGTTTTCTTCATCTGATCAATGATACTGAATGGTGATGAAGGATCTCTCTGCTGCCCCTTGGTTTGCACATTTACTCCTTGTATGTGGGCAGCAATAGCTGCATTTGAGTTGGCCTAGGGGCTGTTCTTCGGCTGTCCCTCAGTGCATTTGAAGCGGACTTTGCTTGCCAATCATTTGTGGAGCCATGGAAGGTTGTGGATCGGGTCAGCTAATGGCTGTTCTTCACCCAAATTTCTCCTTTTTGACCTTGTGTTTGCTGCAACACCTTGAGAAACTACCTCGGTTCATGCCACAAAATCCTCTCGCTTGCCAATTTACCAATGTGGTGTCATTTGGGGCTGATTGCTGTCGTTGAATGTTTCTTGTTGTTGGCTGTTTTCTTGACTGCGCTCTCACCCTCCACACCAAAGAGTTGTACCATTAAAGCTTGAGTCAAAGCACCATCAAGCACATGGATTGATTATGAGGCTCATTACATGGAAAACACCAATCATACTCCTGGGCAATGTTGTTTTGTGCTGGTACTAATGCCCTAGAGGCAGATATGGCATTTGGATTATAGGGCTGGAATGGTCTATTGACAGGAGGCCTTGTTTGATTCATATTTGCAGCTGGATTAGGTGGCCTTTGAGGCTGATATGGCTGCCTATTAGGTTGAGCTTGAGGCTGATATGAAGGTCTAAAACCTTGAGCTTGCTGTCTTTTGAGAGTGACCAGCTCATTGCCTAGATTTTGCAATTGCTTCATGACCTCTCAAGCTCATTTGGGGCACTTGGAGATGAAGTGGAAGCTTCATTTGAACTCGATTTCTAGGAGTGGGAATAGAGCTAAGACAGTGCTTGACTAGCACTTGGGCTCTCTAAACTTGGATATAATGGCATTGAGGCCTAGGAGCCAATTTACCACTGATAAGACAGCTTTTCAGCTCTAATGGCAATGCTATAAGCAGCAGTAAGGTCAGGCCTCCCATAGATTGAATTAACATAGAAATATCAAATTCAAAGCTTTAAGATAGTATAGAAAAGCACCTTCATCGTTGGCCTCTGATCGCCACCGGAATCCTATCCCAAGACCTTTGAAATCTGAAGTTGAAATCACCACCGCTCGTTGGGGCTCTCTCGATAGTTGTCAATTGTTCTAAGAGAGACAAATTGTCTCCTTTTTCTCCAAACTCGCTCATGAAGTGCAATACACAAATGATTCCAGCTTTGTGATAGACCACCCAAGGCTCCTAAACCATCGCAATGCTTTCCCTCAATGAAGACGCCAAAGAATTTGACAAATACATCCATTTCATTTATCTCATGGATCGCATGACGTTAGCAATGTCTTTTACATGATCACCAGTGAGTGGTATGATTTTCTCCAAGAAAATGGAATGTTCTTCAATGCTGCAATTGAACTGATTCTCGTGTATCGAGGGCGAGTGGGTCACCGCCAAAGAAATTGACAAAGGGATTTAGTGGTCAGCGCCATTCTCGATTGGGTCAAGGACTCTTGAATACCGAATGAAAGGCCGAAAGCAGTGGAGGAGTTGAGAGAGTTCTGCTTGGTGGAGATGGAGACCTTTGAATCCTTCTTCCTCTTTGCCTTCTTCTCGAGATAATTGCAGTATTCAAACAACACTTCTTCTTCTCCAACTCTTGACCTTGTGATTCTTCTCATAAGCTTTTAGGCCTGCACTCATGAAACCAGCTTGATCTTCCTTTGAGTCGCCAGAATGCAAATAATAGCTCTTTTCAAGCAAGAAAATTGCAGCAGATGCATATCAACTTTGCAAATAAAAATGAGACCTCTAGGTCCCACCGGCGTGCCAAAACTGCTGATGCAAAATCACAAAGACTCCCCGGATGCAGATCAGTGTTTCTAGGTTGATCACTTTGGCATCCAAGCAGGATTGCATAACATCAATCCTTTCTCCAAGTGTGGGACTTGAAAATGAGAAAGGATTCTCCAGAGAAGGCTGGTTCCTATTCCTCTGTTCAGATGCACACGAAATATGCAGAGGGTTTTCTCAAAACCTAATCTAATCTGCCAAGGAGACAAGGTAAGAAGATGCATAAAATAAATCTAAGCTAATAGAGGTGATGCACCGAGGAATGAAGAACACCTATTTTTCCAAAGAAACATGTACTATTCAAATGTGATATAAGATCATGCACAGATAACAAAACTTGTAGTGAAAGACCAGGAGGATGCAAGATGAACACAGAGAGGGTTGAGAATCATCCACAGACATGTATTACTTGCTCCAAAGATTGATACAATACACTGCAGAATGCCAAGAGGCAGAGTCATATTACAGTTTCAAATGAGAGGTTCGAACTCCACAAATTCACCTGATAGGAGAAGAAGGGAGGAGCAAAACAGAAAATGTTCGACCTTTGAAAAGAAGCTCCTCTTTACAATATATAGAAAGAATGAGAGAGGGAAGAGAGAGAGGAAAGCCAAATCTACCCCAACCACCTCCAGGTTGCATTCCATTCATCTCATTATGGCAGGCATGGGCGGATCCTCGCAAAACGGCGGCCGCCTAATGTAAGCTTGCGAACCTCTCGCCGCATTAAAGTTGTTTGTCAAGCATTACTTCTACTTGTTATTTCACGCCAGAGGCGTTTCTTGATTTTCTCTCTCCAAACTGAACCAAAATGCAAGATTGACCCCGGAATCGTGTAGAGAATTTTACCAGCTTTCCATTGATATAAAGAACGTGCCAATCCGAGCTCTGGATCGAAAGTTATGGGATCTGAAGATTTAGGCAAAAACAGGGCCAAAACGGATTTTTAAATTTTTCCCGCGCTCTCGCACCTGGATGACACGTGGCACGTGCTCGATTCACGAGCAACTCTCTCTCCTCCACCTCTCGCTGCGGGCTTTTTTGAAATTTCCTCAGGCCCTTAAACTGGGACACGTGGCACTATTTCATCGTTCGGCCGCTCAAAACTCGCCTTTGACTTTTGACTATTCCTCGTGACACGTGTCATGATTTGATTGGTCCGCCCTTTCGCTCCTTTTCGCGCCACGCGTCCATTTGTCCCGATGTCCCAAACCGCTTGGGACAAAACCTCCGATCCGCCCGAAATGGGCTTCCTCGTCCCTCATTTGCCGATGACACGTGGCGCAACTGATTCTCGCTTTTTTCGCTATCCGCGCCCTCGCGTCCCTCGCGCCCGATGTCCTAAAGATTTAACTTTCTCTCGCTTCTACCGAACTGCCGCCGGTCACGTCCATTTCCCAAATGTCCCAAAGGTTTCGCGGGACAAATTCTTCCGGTTCACCCGATCCGCCGATTCGCGTACTTCCGCCCAATGTCCCTTTGCTTCCTGGACTGCTTGTTCTCATTTCTCACCGATCCGATCCGCCGTTCACAGCATTTTTCAGTACTTGTGTCCCGCTTTGTCCCGATGAAGACTTGGGAAAATTTTTCCTTCTTTCGCCGATTCGGCATTTTCCCTCGCGCTTTGGCCGATGTCCCTTTGCTTCACGGCCACCCGGAGGCTTTTCAGCCGATCCGCACCTGTGTCCCGTCTCAACCGTCCCGATGAAGACTTAGCCAAATTTTTCCTTTTTCTGCTACTTCGGCATTTCGGCCCACCTGGGGCCCGATGTCCCTTTGTATTGCTTCACGGCCTATCATTACGCAAATCCGCTCGAGGCTTTTCGCGATCCGCGCCTAGATGTCCCAAATGTCCCGACCGCTCATGAAGGGATATGGGGAGTGGAGGTGACCACCATAGTGGCTTGCTCTTTGACAGTCATCTGGTTGATAGAGCAGGAGACTTGAGGTCCATCCATTTGATTGAGTCCCCCAGCATTTGGCCTTCCATACATTGATATACTCCCTCCCATCACTCCAATTTATAGGACCATTCAGGAGGACCAGAAGGGCCCTAGAGGGGATCCTGGTTGGACATTGGTCGCTGGGTGTGCCCATTACAATTAGACAAGTGGTCCATGATCGTTGGGTAGCTGGTGCTCTTTGAGCACCCTTACTTCATATTGTGGCTGCTCTTTCTCACACCGGGAGGGAGCGGGATGAGCCCATTGATCTAGACTCTGACTATGAGGAGGATACCAGGGATGATATGGAGGAGGATTCATTTGGAGAGGACACATAGGATGAGGGAGTTAGAGTTTGTCTTGGTGAGGGTAGTCCATGCGAGGAGGAGAAGAGTGACCCCGAGTGCCATGACACTCGGCCAGAGATCTGAGAGAAGTACACAAGGAGGCCAGTGTTGAGAGAGAGACCTTAGTCTCTGAGTCGAAACTTCCTCACGGTGGAGAGGGGGACGAAAAGTCTATCATAGGACAGCGATTCAATTCTAGCTTTGGGGAAGCCCCGCAGCCACCGACAACGACAGATACTGACCCTACTTGGATGCTTAGAGACCCAGTAAGTTTAATACTCTCTTCTTTTTTTGGTTAGGAGTGTTGACTTGTATCTCTTTCTTTATTTTATTTTCCTAACTTTTCGCTTCTTTCTTTCTTCTTGCAGTGATGGCATAGGAGTGGCGAGATCTCATCCATCGAGTATGTTTGGATACTCTGTTGATCCCCTCAGGGAAGACCCGAGTTGAGATGACTGTCGATTCGGCCAGCCATTAGCTCCAGGTAGACACACTGACGTATTTTCCCCTTTATGGAAGGTAGCAGAGATAGTGACTTCCCTCTGTACCCAAGTGGTCAGGTATGTGACTACTGAGCGCTTAATGAGATAGATCCATTCTCGCAGTGAGGCCATGGTTAATAGATGCCACCATGAGCACTCACATCATTTTTTTCACTCCCAACATCGTCATAGCCATAATAGGAGCCCCAAACACATCCGTGCACCATCCGAGGGATCTCACAAGGAATGACAGGCCATAGGGCCATTTTTTATTTCTTTCTGACATTTTGTCGGTCATTTATACAATTTTTTTGTATGTTTCGAGCTCATTGCGAGTGTTTTGACCATGCCTAGTGCATGGTGACATTGTATACAAACTTGATTCACCATGATCTATACAAACTCTTATTTTTGGTTCGTATTCCAATGTATCTGAGTTGATTTATTTTTGTTTATCTCTCATGTGTACTCTAGATATTTAGAACTTCCACTTTTCTATGCTTTTTAGAATGTATGCAATGGATGTGAAATGATAACAGAATGATTTCTTTTTGTATTTCATAATGCTAATATATGATGATGCAAACACAATGTGATATTTGAATTTTAGCTTCTTTAAGCAACCTTTGATACCTCATATTGTCTTGGCAAAACGTGGTGACAAAATGATATGATAAGAAGATGTACTTTCCCCACTCCTGACTCCACACAACCAATAGGATGCGAGGGCTCAACACCAAGAGCCAAGAAGGGCACAAGTTACAAAAATTTGTTGAATGATAGTGATGAGAGAAAGAAAAAGGTTTGACAGAACCAAATTGAGACGCTACAACCCTATCCTACTCAAGCTACCTCATAGTTTAGAATGTGAATTGCTTTGCAGTTTATCTAGACTTGGATCTCGTAGATGGCTACTTGGTTGAAAAATATGGGTTTGGGGTTTTAAGCTCTTTTGGAATTTTGGACATCTAACTCACTTTGTTATTGACTTATGAACTCACAATATTTGAGTGAATTATTTGTAACAATCAAGTTTGTCAACTAGACCCTCTATTCCTTGCCCCATGCTACTAGGAGAAAGCATGGGCTCATCACCATGGACAAGGAATAGGTGAGTAAGGGAATTTCTCTCCTTTCCTAACCCTACATCACCAGTAAGAGATGCAAGCTCAACGTCGAAGGTGTAAAATAAAAATTTTCTATCGACTTGTATTTGACTTACTTATCTAGACAAAATGTTTAGTATGTTCTTATTTCCAAAGATATTTTCATGGAATAGATGTGACACCATGAAGCTTCTAGAATAGACTATAGGAAAAGACACCTAACCTAGAAAGAAACTATAAGTATAACCAAGTATGCAAGCCTTGTTATGATCACAGTCAAAAATTTGTCTTATCTTGCTTGAACTGATGAAATGATTCAGAAATAATTGGTGAAACCATGAAAATTTGAAGAGAAATTATTCAATTTTTTTCCAATGCTTTTCAGAAGTTTTTAGGAGTTGCTATAAGAGTAAATCCCTTGATCACAAATTTCACAAAATGAACTAGCAGATGAAAATGTTGGTGGATCATGCGTAGTACCTCTTTAGGTGAAGAGAGTTCACAGATTCACTAAAATCCTCACCCTCTAGTGTACAAAGGAAAAATTCCCCAGTTTTGTAATCTTCTACTACTCAATACGGATATAAACACCTAGGTCATAATTTCCTTCCCTCACAAGTTTTTTTCTCTATCCATATCGAGTCTTAATAGAAAATCTCCTTCGTAGATCTCATGTTCGTAAACCTTCTTATTATAATGTCGATCCATCTAGTCAACGTAAACATTTTGTCATTGTTTGGCATTAAGTCTAGCCTCGTCAAGAATTTCTAACTAGAGAGAGTCATGCTTCTAGATAACCCTCCTCCCCGGATCCCGTAGTGAAATATAGAGACTAGGTATTTTGACTTTGAGCAAAGAAACCGCCTCAAGACTAAACACTAAAGAAAAGGGGGTTTCTCTTGGTGTTCTAACCAATGTTTGGTAGGCCCACAAGGCCATAAAAATATTTAGGTGTTAATCTCATTTATTTCTCCTTAACTGATTTTGTCGCACCCCATATCTACAAATGATCTGGTTCAGGATGAACTTAGCGATTACAGAGCCAGGTACGGTGGTAAGGGGCATGGCCTCTACCCACTTGGAAAAGTATTTTGTGGCCGTGATTATGAATTTATGGCCATCCGTTGACGAGGGAGAAAACTTACCTATCAAATCCAAGCCCCACGTGGAAAAGGGCCATGGGGTTGCAATTGGTTGCAAAGCTTGTGCCGGTATGTGGATCTCGTGGGAGAACTCTTGGCACTTGTGACATCTGCACACAAATTGTACTACATCATGTTCTAGAGTGGGCCAGAAATAACCCATCCGATGTATCTTCCAAGTAGTGGCGTGGCCGCCAAAGTGACCTCCACATACTCTGTTGTGTGACTCATAAAGAATCCTTTTGGATGCTTCAGCATCGACACATCTTAGCAACATTTCTTCAAAGGCTCTGCGGTAGAGAACTTGTTCCAAAATAACATACTTAGCAGCAATGACATGTAATCACCTTCTTTGTTACGATGTTGCCCCTTCTGGGTATGTGTGGTCCATGATGAAATTAACAATGTCGGTATACCAAGGACATACATAAATAGGGGCCTAGTTTTGACAAAGTACACGCACTCATCGGGAAAATCTAAATCTATCAGATCACCTCCATCCAATGGATTATCACCAACCAACCAGGTCCAAATGGTTTGTCCCTTAACAAATTTTTTATTTACAAATGTTAGTTCGAACTCGCCCATTAAGGTTATGAAATGCATGGCCTGTTTAGACAAGGATCCTTACATGAGGAATGTTCACAAGTGGTATGTATTAACAATAACCCTTGTTTCTTGATTCAACATATAATGCCTTAAACACTTTGTTGTAAAGACTATGGCAAGGTATTCCTTTTCTACCTATGTGTAACGTGTTTCATAATGAAGCAACATTTGACTAATGAAATAAACTGCACATTCTTGTTTATCGTCATCCTCTTGAGCCAAGATGCAGGCTAGCAAAACATCCGTAGCTCATGAATACAAGATCAACGGGTGATCTGATCTAGGCAACATTAACGTTGGAGGGGATAACAAAAATTGTTTAACTGCCTTGAACGCCTCATTGAATTCTTCCGTCCAATCAATGCTATAATCCTTTTTCAACAAATTGTTGATGGGATGAATAAAAAGTTCAAGTTAGGGATGAACCTTCAAATTACACCGAGTTTCCCAAGAAAAGATCTAATACCAGACTTGTCTGATGGTGGAACCATTTCTAACACAACCTAAATTTTGGCTGGGTCAACATCAATCCCTCGTGAAGATATAATGTAACCTAGAATCTTGCCTCCTGTTACGCCAAATACACATTTCTCTATATTTAATGTGATGTTGTACTCAATTAAGCGCAAAAGGATGATACGAAGCACCTATGGGTGATCATAGTGCTTCCTGCCTTGGCCTATAGGTCATCCACATAGATTCCATAATCTTATGAACAAGGTCATGGAATATGTATGTCATTTCTCATTGGTATGTGGCGCCAAAGATTCTTAAGACTCGAATGGCATGACAACATAATGGTAGTTCCCAAGGAGTTGTAAATGTAGTTTTATCTTGATCCTCTTCGAGATCTTGACTTGATTATATCCCAAAAACCCATCCATGAGAGACAACAATTCAAATCCAGTTATTACATCAACAATAACATCGATGGATGGTAATGGGAAATCATCTTTGGGGAAAGCTTTGTTAATGTCCCAAAATTCTATGCAAATACAGATATTTCCATTCTTTTTTAGGATAGGGACGATATTAGATACCCATTGTGAATAATCGATTGGCTTGATGAATCCCACCTAGAGAAGTTTCATTACTTATTCTTTCACCATAAGGGCCACTTTTGGCTTCATGGGTCTCGACTTTTGCTTGATCGGCTTTGCATCTGGTTTGGTGATGAGATTGTGCACTGCGATATGTGGTGAAATTCCCGTCATTTATTTATAACTAAATGCGAAAGCCTTTGATGTTCTTTGAGGATATGAGTATGTATTTCCACCTCCTCTGGAGTTAAAGAGGATCCTAATTTTAAAATATTTGGTTCTTCCTTTGTTCCAATGTTTATATCAATCATTCCCTCGATTAAGGAGGTGTTTCCCTCCTCAAACTTAGGAAGACCTGTGAGGTAGCTCTAAATCCCCTTCTTCTTCTACCTCTTAAATCTCAAGACCCCTTCTCGGGGAAGATTCGATCATGGGATTCCAATAATAAGAAGAGGAACGTAAAATTAAGGAAAGGTCTATCTCGTGATATGTAAGATGTAATTCTACTAAAGCATTTAAATAACTTAAATTTGATTCATCACTATTAACAAGCTCTAAACAATCATACTGACTCTCAGTTTCTATGTATGTCAACATTGGGGTCATTGGTGCTTTACGAATCAAGGGTTCAAAGTGCGAACTAAAACCGTGAAGTTTGTATCTTTCATGTTACTACTTAGGGTGAAGTGTGAATCGAACTTGCTATAAAATCTGTGAGAACGCTTACTGTTCATGGAACTATTTCAATTGAGATGAAATCAAACCCTTTTGTTAGACCTAGCACTATTATTTTTTGTAAAGTTGAAGATGCTCACTCTAGTCTCATATACTTCGTAGATATGATTCACGACTAGTTGTGAATCACCCAAAACCCTAATATTGAGGATTTCCATTCTCTTAGCTACAAATGAGATATTCAGCCCCATTGCTTGTGTATTCAAAATTCAAATTGAAAGTAAAGGTAGAATCCTTCCTTTAGGCGAAGTAAGGATCGTGGCCTCCTGCCACCATTTGCCAAAAACACTTGGCTCCATCAAAATGGAGAGTCTAGAAACTACTCAAAAAGATGGACATTGATTCATCCTTTATACCTTCCCCCTTTACCTTGGTTACCTCAACCATACAAACATCATCTACTGAAGGGAACCGAGTCCCAAGGCATGTCCCATACCCATAAAATCAAAGGGGAGGAGAATAGGAAAATCCTTCTCTAATAGCTCAACAATATTTGTTGTGGTTCCTAGCGACACTATCTCTATAATAACAGTTTTCATCCTTGACCCCCGAATGCCTTCAATCAAACTTGTGACTTCTAACTCCATTGTAGGAACTATTTTTTCTTCTAGTACCACGCTTGCAGGTTTGTTTAACTGATTCATGGGAAGCTTGAATTCTAGAGTGGACCCCTGGCCTTTTCTTTAAGTTGGCCAAATGTATATCAAAGGGTTTTGGATCACCTTGTGCCACAAATAATTTCCCTAAATGCAAGAATCTAACCTCCTAGAATAGAGTAGGGGGTTTCCTTCATGCGGTGGATCTAAGGACAGCCAAGGATCATATTACAGTTGGTTTCCCAGTCTATAATATAAAACCCATTGAGTATCGTCTTGGGCCCAAGAGTAATCGGTAACACTATGGTTCCAATCGACGTCACCTTGAGGCTATCATAGCCTCTCAGTGTGTTTCGTTCGAGGAGTAGTTGGTCTCCCCATACCCTAACTTATGAAGAAAAGAGAAGGGGACTATGTTAACTACTTCCCCATCATCGATCATCAGTGCGCTTTAAATAGTTATTGTAAATCCAAACTTGTAGAAACAAAGCCAGATCACCCCTATGAGCTATCTCAACATCCATGGGCATCTTTTTGATGTCAAACACGAACCCAATATCTCTCTCAGGCTAGCCTGGAGGACTGATGTCAAAGTCTATGTGATTTATTTTTGCCTTTGGTAAAGGGGTAAGGTTAATCGATTTCCAGACTTAGTGCTTCTAATAGAGTGGCTCGATGAGTAGGGGAATTCTTTAGTATATCTAAGAAGGAAATGTGTGAAAAGGTCTTGGTTAAATCATTGATTAGATCATAAGCCCCTACTGGCTTGCTTAGTGTATCATGAGCATTTTTTGACATAACCGGATAAATCAAGATTGGTTGTGAAGAATAATCCTTGGTTCTTGTAGCAGTGTTAATTTGGGGTTCAACGTCTAACTCTACCAATCCCATGATCTTCGTTTGCTGGCGACCATCCAAAGGAGGTGCCACCTGTGGGTTTGACGAAGTTGAGGCTTCATGATCATGATTCCCTATTACAATACCTTTATTCGAACCATTGGGATCTAATCTACCGTCCTTTGGACGCGTGGGAGAGGATCATTGAAGATCCCCAGTGGTGTGTTCTATGGAGATACTGGTCCCATGTATGCGTTTTGAGTGGGTGGTGCTATTGGGTTTTCCAAAAACATGTCAAAAATAACTATCTTTGGTCCTTTGGAAAACATTGCAAAAACTTGTTACAATTGTAGCAAGTTCTTGCATCATTCCCATGAACCCTATGGAAACCGCAATATAAGTCGGGGTCGTAATCTCGAGGCCTTTGGTTTGTTCCTTATTGTGGTCCGAAACTATGGTTATTGTTTGGTTGTTGATTGTTATAATTAAAATTTTGAAACCCTTTCCCTTGGTTTTGGAATTGGTTGGGATACCCCCTAGGTATTGACTAGGGCTCGAGGTTGGTGTTTGTCTGTTCCTGAGGTTTTTGTTGTTTTTGTTGTTGAGGATGATTAAAATTCATAGCGTTTACCGAGGGTGAGAAATTGTTGTTTCTCTTATTGTTACCATTATTGTTGTTGTTATTTATAGTGCCTCTACTTTGGTAGGATTAACAACATTAGGATTTTTGGGCTGGTCAATCACAACATCGGTCATGACTCCATGATTCTTATTAAGGATATTTGGTCCTTGATTGTTGTTTGTGTTGTTGGAGTAACCAAGATTATTTTGATTGGGAGTGACTAACTTCCCATTTTCTCCATAAGTCTTATGACCACTGTCAATGGCCGCTTGGTCAATCTGAAGAGCACCCTCTAACACCTCTTCATAGCTCCTTAGCGGGAACTTTTGAACCTCTTCCTTTGTCTCTCTATTCAAAGAGTTAAGGAACAAATCAAAAGTTCCGTTTGATCCTTATTTTGAGCATTTGCAGAGGAGAACAAAAAATTTCACCACCTTTGAATAATGTGAGCTACATACTCATTGTGTTCTTGCTTGATATGAAGGGATTCCCGATTCCTATTCTCAAAAGCTTATTCATATCAAAAGCTTTGATAAACTCGATATAAGTTCTTGAACGAGTGCATTGAAGCCTTCGATCCTATAGTATCGAGTTGAGAGCAATACCTTCTAGTGTCTTAGGGAAAATTTTTGCAATGAATGTGTCCCATCGAAGCAGCTCTCGAATGTCTGTTACATAAGCCTTGATGTGGGCATTAGGGTCCCCCTCCCCTTTGAGCTTTGGAAGATCAGGAAAGGGTCTCGGGAGCATGATTGTCTAAATGGAAAATTCTAGGGGTTCCTTGAGATATTCAGAATAGGTCCCCATTGCATATGTTTCCACCATTGAAGATCCTTGTTGGGGAGGTGGGGGCTACATCAATTTCTAAAATGGGACAACATATACATTTCTTTGGACGTATGGAATCCCCTGCAGTTGTCCATATGGACCTGGGTAGGTATACATGTCCCCCTACGGAGATTTAGAATACATGTGTACATAGGGGGTTGATTACCTTGATATGGAATTGAAGGCATGAAGCTAGGGAACATTGCATTTCTAACTGGTATGGCGTTTGAGAATGCACTTCCAGCTGGTGCCTATTGTAGATATCCATACGTGGCTTGGGGGCATACCCAAGGTTCCTATCCCCATAAGCAGATCTCCAGGGTTTTGAGTATTCATGTAAACTAGAGGATTCTGTGCAGTAGGTATTTTCCCATAACTCTGTGGGTGGGAAGGAGTTCATGCTGCTACCTGCGCATGAGTTCTGCATATTTTGGGCAAGCTCTAAATCTTTGAATTTATCTACCAAATCTGAAATGACATCTCTCATTGACAAGGTGGTGCCTTGCTTAGGTACCTTTTGTTGAACCCTCGGAGGTTGTTAAGGATTATGGTATCCTGATATGAATTGTTCATGATGTTATCACCCCTCATTGGCAGTATTGTCAGTTGGTGGCGGGTAGCATTATTGTTTTGAAGTAGGAAATCACCTTGTCCTTGTAACCTATTGAAATATTGGTTCATGTTTTGGAAGTTTTGTTCAATCCTAGCATATTATGCTAAATACTCCTCATCTAGATGAGGGAGTTGATTAGATTGCATGCTAATGGGTTATCGAAACAATACCCGAGGAGATGAACTTGCTTCACCAGTGAATGTCATGTTATTTGAACTTGATTGTTTGAGGGGATAGGTCTGAGTGACTTGGTCAAGTCCTCAATATGTACAGAGGAACCAACATTGGTTCCCTAAAGCAGAGGGTTTTGAGCGGATGAGTGGTTTTCCACCCATGTATAAAGTGAAGGTGATTGTTGTGGTATACTTGATTAGTAGTGGTACATGTCAAAACCCAGGATGGGCCGGCCATACTCATCGTATCCCACATATTCTGGGGGTATAAGAATACTCACAGAATAAAGGATGGACAAAGAAATTGGAAATGTTTAGAGACTAGATCTTCACGTCAGGTTCACCAATTTGTACGACAAAAATAAACATGTGACCTTCTTCACACCCGACCTCCTGAGGTCGTGCCAAGACAACCGGTGTAGAATTATTGTGAATGTGAGTGTGGTGAGGGGGATCAAGCTAATCAGGAAATCTTATATCTTCAACACACAAGTCTGGGATCTGCGAGTCTAAAACAAAGAATGCTCTCCAAATTTGAAGTGGTGTGATGGTTCGGTCTGAGATAATAGCCACTCATAGACTCTATCAATGTCGAGCTCGGATGAGATTTTGTTCGCTGGTTTTTAAACACACGGAAAGTGGCACATGGGTACCTCGAATAAATTTCCAAACAAGGTCATGAAAGTAGAAACGAGAGGCATGATGAAGCCACATGTATTTATGGGTGATTTTCCGGTCTAGTCCAGAAAGTCTTAGCCTGATCGGCTATGTTTAGTAAGGAAATTTGTGTGATAATATCTGGTGAAAGTGGTGAAGATCTGAATACTAATGTATGCAAACTAGTGTCAATATCTAACTAACTGGCAGGCTCGTTGGGTTGTGGGACCTGAGGATCACAACCAAAGACTTATGGGGGCTATGGCCCTTAGATGGTCATGCGCATGTAATCAAACCCTATTTCCAGGGGTAGTCCAATAATCATAGGCTTGATTAACAACTATGTTTAGTGTATTGAGTTGTTCTATCTTTTGAGAAAAATTTTCAAGTGTGCGTAAGACTGTCAAACGTAAGCTAGTATCAATGTCAATTATCAATTCTAGCTCATTGGGTTGTGGGACCAATGGATCACAACTATATGTCTTTTCCTGTTGTGGACCATTGATGGTCATATAAAATGAAATAAAATGACTTTTAATAAGAAATCTAATTACTGAAAGAGATCTAATCTATGTTTTTGGAGTTTTCACAATTTTTTGGATCAAAGCAATAAAAGCAAGCTAATATATCAAAGGAAATCCTTTTTTTTCTGTTCTAATCTTTAAGAGATGTGTTCTAATCTAATAAATAAACTAAAGACAATTAGTTAGCCAGATGTAGTTGGATACTTGTGCAAATTTATGAATTTAATATAAATCAAACAACCTAATCTGATTAAAATCCTCCAAACACTACCTCAAAGGTGAAGAACAAATCATGACCCTTAAAGGGGCTATTGTTCCTCACAACTTCCCTGGTAATGTTGAAAGGAAAACTTACTGAAATGAATGATTCTCTACTCTATTTGAAATGAAAGATTCTCTACTCTATTTGTTATGAATGATTTTCTACTCTATTTGATATGAAATTGACAATTCAACACATAAGGAAAACAAACACACAATTCCAACCTAGACAAGTAAGACCTTTGGAAAATCTAGTTATCTTTGTATCTGTCCCATCAATATGTTCCTTTCTTTATCCGAGTGTTCATATGAGTCCAAGGGATTTGGAATGCAAGAACAACCATAGGAGGATGGCGCTTGAGAAATGATAACTTGATGGCACCCGTATACATTGTAGGAAGAAGAGAGATATAGCACAAGAGATCATATTTTGGCTATGCAATTCCTAACAAGATCATAAAGAGCAATACAATGAAAGACACACAAAATTCTCAGAATTTTGCTTGAATACAAGCATGGAATATATAGGAATAGAGGATGGGAGGTGCCTTCATGCACAAGGCAAGAAGGAGCAGCCCAACCCATTAAATATATCTTAAAATAGGAGGAAGGAGAACCAAGAAATCAAAGCTAATTTAAGAAAAATCGTCTCACGAATGCATGAAAAATGAAGTTGAGTGAACCTTCACATGTTTAAAACACACATGAAGAATCCGGAAAAGTGGGTAGGACCACCGCTGCCCTATTTTGGGCATCATTTTCGTAACCGTCACCCGTGGAGGGCAGCGGTCTTAGTACCAAAGGCCAAAACATGCACGAGAAAGAGTGAGAAGCCGGAAGAAAGTGTGGGAAGGCTAATTAAATATGTCTAGGCAAAAAATATACACTTGTGAATGGGAATTGAAGCTTAAACACCTGCTTGAAAGGAACTAAATAATCATTAGGGACTTTTGTAACCGTGTTTCGACAATGTAGCACATGTGATTTTGGGTGCATACATGACCCCTAAGAGAATGCCACATACTCCATCCCATCTAAGCATATAATCTCTATGGAGGCCTATATGGTGGATGATTTTGCTGCTAAGGTGGTGTTGTGGTGGCCTAAATGAAAACTATGTGGAACCATGTCCGCCACGAGGAGGAGGTGTTGACCCCCTTGACCTGCTATCCTATATCTGATGGATGTGGCTCCGCACTCTAGTCCCTATCCTGTTGAGTCTTCCCCCGTGTATCCTTTGTAATATAGGCCTTCTCCACATCCTCTACTAAGGTCTGTGGGTAGTGAATGCACACCGCACCTCCCAAATCCAAATTTAGGCCTCCGATGAACCCGTGAATCCATACCGCTCATCCTACATATAGTCAACATATTGGAGTAGGTCCAGAAATCAACTCTCATACTCAACTACAATCATAGATGCCTGACAGAGGTTGTGGAACTTGTCTATCCTCTGTTGAATGAACCTTCTAGATAAATAACTTCTCCTAAACCGCTCCTCAAATAGCTCCTAAGTAATTGTCTCGATTCAACATGGATATTTTGCTCCTCGGTCCTCCACCGACACCCGCTCCATCCCTCGAATATGGATCGCACCACACGAGCCTTCATGTTGTTAGTACATGGGCAAGCTTTAAGCACCCAAATCAAGCTAACCAACCAGGCCTCTACCTAAAAACCACATGTATCTCTAGAATAGTGAGATGGGCGTAGCTTCAGGATCTCCCTAATATGGTCTCAGCTGATGACTGACAACCCCTAGGTCTCTCTGCATGCTCCTCCCTCTACCTAGGGATTTGAGATTTGTCCCTATGTCCTGAAATCATGTCTCCATGTCCCCTCTGCAGGTGACTCGCCTAGCCAACTCCACGTGGGATTTCTCTACCCTATGCTCCTTGTTGTGTCGAGGAGATCCATGATCCTCAACTAATGGCTCCCTATCTTTTCTGGCATATCGTCCTCCCAAGGACCCTCGTGTATAACGACATTGACGTCTTGAAGCGTCTGCAAAATTTGAGGTAGAATGGCCGATATAACCTGATCTGGAGGTGGCAAGTCTAAATCTATGTGCAAGAACCCCTCGTCTGGTCCATACCTCCCGTATGTACCAAGGTGATATTAGTTCATCATTCTAGGTCTTGTTTCAATTTTCTAAGTTTACTATATTATACAATTATCAGACAATGTTATTTTCTAGGTTTTAAAAAAATTTGCAATAGGTTAAGTGTTCATGTCTCACATTTTCTAGTGTCCTAAGGGTCCAAGCTTTGAATCCATGACTCGATACCAAGTGTAACGCCCGCTAATTTCACCTACACGAAACCCAAGAACAACCTAGGGCAAGCTAGAAAAATTATGGAATAATTCATTTTTGAGAAACGTGCCCATAAAAAGGTTTCAAATAACAGCTTTTCACATTCTTGATTCTAAGTTACTTTAAATTAATACTGTAAGTTTCTTTTTAAATCCCATTATAATAAAATAATTAGAGCTCCATTACCTTTTAATAACTTAGTTAGCCTAAGGTATGGTTTAGGCTTCCCCTAAATATTAGTTTGATAAACAATTAAGTTCCACCATAATCAACTAGGACGATTAATCCCATGGGTAAAATGGTTCTATTTAATTATATACTAAATTTATTGTAATCCCACAAGGTGACTAGGTTTAAAAATAATTAACAAGTTCTTAATTGAGCACAAGGGCTAGAAGAATAAACACACCCCTTACACAATTAAAGTGGCCCCTTAAAATGTCAACCCATGTATTTTAGATTTAAATTTAAATTCCTCTCACCCACTCCCCACCTACTTTTTGTAGGGATGAATCTCATCCATTAGATGGATTCATTTAGGGCCCTTAGATGATGGAAAACCAACTAACCCTAAATTTTCCTTAACAAAGCTCTCCCTTCTTTGCTTGGTTCATTATTTCTTTATTTGGTTTTATAGGTTCAATGAGAAGGAAGAAGCCATGAGATGTCATTTCAAGATTTTGGGAGGAAGAACATCTCCTTTTTTTATTATACACACCCTCTTCAATAATATTTTCCCAAATAGGCTTATGGGTTTTGCCCCATTTTAAAGGAATATGTCTAAAATGGTGATTGTAAGAACTTGTAAAGAGGATATATATACATACATGTATGTATGTATGTATGTATGTACGTGATGTATGTGTGTGTGTGTGTGTGTGTGTGTGTGTGTGTGTGTGTGTGTATGTCATTGAAATTTATTTTTATACAAACCCAAAATCGAGAATTTCATTTTTAAACAAACCCATAATAATAAAAGAAAAATATAGGATTTATATATGAAATATACATAGAGAGAGAGAGAGAGGAAAGAAATTTAAAAAATGTATAATGGTCACATAATAGGGTCATGTGCAGTCCACAAAATCTGCAAAGGTCGATAAGATTTGAATAGGTTTGAATTTGTTTTAATTTTATAGGGGGGAGGTCACCAACCCCATATAATTATGGGGTGGGGGTGGTGGTGACCTCCCCCACCATCTCCCTAAAACAAATAGCCAATAAGCCAAAGGTCGCGGCTATATATAATATATATATATATATATATAATTTTATTTATATTTATTAAACTTTAATATATATATATATATATATATATATATATATATGAAATAACTTTATCAAGATTATTATTAACATTAATATTACTAAAATTTGTTTAATATCAATACTAATGTCAATGAGTAATACCAATTATATTATTCACTAATTTTAATTTTAAATTCAAAATGTCTTTTAAAATTTGATAGCATTTTGATAGGGATTAAAATCAACCCAATTTCTACTTGTTTTATTAGTTTATATGGAGTTTATATTGAATTTCATGGTAATCTAATACTAATTTTACATACTCGATAAGGCTAGGGTCTACGTAGTGAATGGGTAATTTCTCTCCTCCATTAGATTTAGAAATTAACCTACTTTATTAACCAAGAAAATGACAAGGAAAATTTAAGTTCTTTCAAACTACTCATATGAAGTTTGGCTTTCTATCAAACAATTCAAGAAAATGCACAAAATAGTCTAAATTTTCCATTGAATGCCTTTCAAGTAATACAATACAATTTAATATTTCCTTCATTCAAATTTCCAACATTCCCACAAGAGGCTTTCAACAATATTTCCAATAATTTTAAAGCAATATTGACACACCCATGTGAGGTAATAAAACAATTCAATATGGACAAGTTGTCTTCCTTTCATCCACATTTCCACTATAACAAAACTAGCTTTACTAAAATGTCTTTCTTTCCTTTACAACATACAATACAATCTTGATCACTAATAATCAATACAACTTTTCTTCCCAAATAACACAATAATCTTCCACTTGAAGTGGGAATTTTACAAGAAGGAAACTATAATGAAATATATTTGTCTTCTATTGTTGCTCCAAGAATCAAATCTCCAACCAAGCTCCATATTCTCTTCACTTGATCACAACAACCAAAAATGGGGGAGAGGCAACACTCTCCACCCAACCAAAACTCCAATGAGAAGAAGAAGAAATTCTTCTCATTGGCCCCCAAGCCCCAACCACAAGGCAATAAGGGATGGACCAACACATGGCAACTAAACAATGCTTCTACATTCACTTTCAAGCAACAACACATAAGAAAGATAACCACAAAAACACTTATTTTTAAACACAACTTCCCAAACAATGGCTCTAAAATAGCCAAGTAGAGATAGGAATATGGGGTGCCCTTGTGCCTCCCAAGGGTTTGGATGCCCACCTCTAAAATCCTCCACAACACAATCAATCCCAAAATCTCTTATGCCTCCCCACAACAACATATCTATGTCTCTTATGCCTCCCTCTCTCTTATGGCTCCCACAAAATACAAAATAACAAAATAGAATAAGGTGGGGCATCCAAAACCCACTCCCTCCTAAACACACAAGAAACTCTTATGCCTCCAACATATTTCATCCCCATTTCCAAATCTCACCACAACCTAAGGTCAATTTACTACCCAACACTTCAAGCAAGAACACAAATCCATACAACACATAACATACAAGAAAGCAAGAAGAAAATAAGAGTGCAAGATCCTACCTTGCCATGGTAAAGCTCCACTTTTCAAGAAAGACCAAAATCCTTCAAATTCAAGCAACTCCAAGCTCCCTTCTACTCCAACAAGCAAGCACTCCAAAAATCCAAAAGCCAAAACCAAATAAGTAACCCCATTTACTTCCCAAAAATTCCATATATAGAAAGGAGGAGGAGGAAGATGATGTGGCTCCATGTAGGGAGTCATATCATTTCTTCTCCACTCCACATCACCCAAGTCAATCCCATACTCCAAAGTAAAATAAATGGGTGGTTAAGAGGTATGACAAACCTCTTACACACACCACTCCCACCCATACCCTTTAGGACAAGGAAATAAATATAAGTAAGAAAGTGTAATTAAAACTCACCTTTTGCCTTCCAAAACACATCATGGGGTCTATTTTTGACCCCCCAACCCATAGGTAGGGTTGGTATAATAAATTAAGAGGTGTGGGACAAGTTTAACTTGTCCCATAAGCCTCCAAAATTGGCCCTTAAGGCCAAATCTGAAATTCCAAGAAGGGGTAGAGTGTACAACACTCAAGATCACATACACTCCACTTACAACACATAAACCAAAGAACCATCTAATCTAATAAATGACTTATTTTTGTCCCATCTAAAATTTAGCTTAATAATGTTATTAGTTCACTTAATTAAGACACATAACCCAATAATGATAAAAGGGAAATTACTTCACAATTTAAATCACATATACCAAAAATTAAATAAAAAAAAGAAAAGAAATGACTAAACATAAACCCTTGGTCACAATTGGAGGTAATCCCCCCATGGGGACCCCCTAACAACAAATAAAACACACACAACATAACACACGTTGTCATGGTGACCATTTTTGAATCCATCTAGCATTCCGATGTGGTTGGTCTCCAATCCCCATTTGATTGTTGTGATATAAACACCTGTAAACACACAATACCTCCTTTGGCCTCGTGGCTGCATCAAAACATCCAAGATAAAATATATGCATATAAATCAACAATCATCCATACATAAATTAAATCATCATCTAGGAAAATAATGTTACTATTTTAAAATTCCAACAACATCTAAATTCTATATTTCATCAATACCAATAAGATCACAAAATTTGTTCACTGCTAACTCCTACTCATTATGACGAAAATGTCAAATGCCGAGAAATAGATATAAACATGTTAATAACACATCATCATTTATATCAAATGTCCTCTAATAAATCCACACGATCATATTATGAATCGAAATCCATCAATAATCTAAGTATCTCTATCGTCTAGTCATCATGCTCACCAAAATGATAAAATGATATTCATGTATATAACCAACAAGAATCAAAATCAAAATGTAATAAGTGTCGAAGGGAAGTGGGAACTATAGATATAAAGAAGGACGTGCAGGAATAAAACACATAAAGAAGAAGGCAATGAAGAAGACCGAGATATGAAAAATCTACAAGGTCAAAATGCATAAGTGCACAAAAATTAGGCATGAAAAGGAGAAAAGAGGGTGTGAAAGGAGAAGAATAACTCTGTAGGTGCACAAAAGGATAATTCACGGAGAAAGGATATCGTAGTAAAAAGGTGATAAGAGAAAAATAAGGGAGTGCAATAGGATAAAGTACGTAGCGTAATCCCGTGGAATAAAAATGGTATAACTTGGAGAAAGTAGAGGATAAGGAGTGTGAGAAATGAAGAAGTAAAGAATAAATAATTCACGATAGAAGAGTGACTACATGACAAAAGAGGATAAGTTGAAAAATAATTGTGTGCAAGATGAATGTACAAAAGAAGGAAGAAGCCTTAAAGTGAAATGGGCAAGAGAGAAACAAAGACCCAAAGGAATTAGGTGGAAATGGATGGACATGGGTGAGTGTGTGGTAAAAAAATTAATTTAGATTGAACACAAAATTGCAAATTATAATGTTTAGTACATAATCCTTAGGAGGAGGATGGATCAAGGCAAGGAGAGACTTGCACAAGATCTTACCAAGTAGAGACTCACTAAGGATCAAAAGGCGAGATCTATTTGGAGGACGAGGGTAGTTTGTTGTGAGAAGAGACTCACCGAGTTTATAGAATTTGTGTAAAAGTCGTGGAGAAGTGATGAAGGATTGGAAGAGATGTCATAAGAAGTGTCGAGGCCAAGAACAGTCTAGAGGATGAAGGAATTAGAACTATCAACCTTAATTGTTCAAATGGTGGTTTTACCACTCACTTAGTCTACTTGAGGTGGACCTCAAGTTTAAGTACCTTAGGTGTTTGATGTAGGAGCATCCAAGGTTCAAGGAAATCCTACACAAATTTTGGTGCACTCATGTTTGGAAAAGCGCGTAGAAAATAAGAGGAAGCACTATAAATTAAACTGGATATTGCATGGAAGTACGAAATTACTTTACAAAGTAGTGATCAATGAGGAGCACAATGCATGGAGTGCACAAAAGAAGAGGGTGCGCAAGTAGTGAATGGAAATCTTGCAGACAAATCCAAATTAAATGTTAAGAGTTCCCTAGGAAAGAATTGGAGTGGAAACCCTTCTCACAATTTCGCTTTATTTTACCATCAAGTAAATAAATAAAAGTTGTTTCTATTATCGTATTGTAAAATATGCATCAGATAATAATAAACCACAAATTTAGAGAAACTAAAATACCAAAAATAAAAATGTCCTATAAAATCATCGAGATAAGGATAAGAAATATTCCATAGATGGAGAGAAGTATTCACATGATGTGTTCAAAATATAAAAATATGTTTTTTATAAAAGATTACTTTCATATCAAATTTACGAAGTATCAAGTAGGTGGTGGGACTCAAACCTAAAAAAGCATCATTTTTTCATAAAACAATAATAATTCATATCTAACTCCCATGGTTTCGTGAATAGTGGTGTTTGACTAGGCCTACTCATTCCTCTATTAAAAATAATTTTACCATCAAGTAAATAAATAAAAGTCATCTCCATTATCGTATTTTAAAATATGCATCAAGATAATAATAAACCACAAATTTAGAGAAACTAAAATACCAAAAAAAAAAAAAAAAAAAGTCCTATAAAATCATCAGATAAGGATAAGAAATATTCCATAGATGGAGAGAAATATTCACATGAAGTGTTCAAAATACAAAAATACATTTTTTTATAAAAGATTGCTTTCATATCAAATTTACGAAGTATCAAGTAGGTGGTGGGATTCAAACCTGAAAAATACATTTTTTTATAAAAGATTGCTGTCGTATCAAATTTACGAAGTATCAAGTAGGTGGTGGGTCTATTAAAAATAATTGGCCGATAGGCCTTCCTACAGTCAATTTTTTGTTAACTGCTAGTTTTTTCGTCGCCGTCCTCCCTTGCCATTACAGTCGTGAGCTTTTTCTTTCCCATTTCTTCTAATAATAATAGTAATAGACCCCAACCTGCAATGTTTTTTTGAAATACTATTTTTGCCCCAGTTGTGATGAAGTCAAAAATCAGAAGGTTCTGACAAATTCTAGAGTCTACAATCTCATTGTTACGGGTCTGAATTTGGTGCTGGAGAAGGATAGGGAGATGCTTTTTATTTGGCGCGGCTTTAAACTGCAGATAATTCTAACCGCAGGTAAAGAAAAATCGTCGGTGAGCATTGAGTGGGCATTGGCAGCTCTGATGCAGCACCCTCACATTTTGAGCAAGGCCCAACAAGAGCTCGACACGAATATTGGATGTGACCGACTAATAGAGGAAACAGATGTGTAGGAGTAGAAATATTTGCAGACGATTGTGAAAGAAACGTTGAGGCTATATCCAACGGCACCTCTTCTAGCTCCTCACGAAGCCATTGAGGATTGCACTATTGGTGGGTACCATGTCTCCACAGGTACGCAACTGACTCTGAATGCTTGGAAATTTTACAGAGACCCCGTACTGTGGGATCGGCCCGCCTTTTTAGATCCTCAAGGGTTTTTGAAGTGCGAAAAAGAAATCGAATTAAAATGATGGGACTTTGAATTGATTCTGTTTGGTTCAGGGCGAAGAATGTGTCTGGGCGTGACTCTGGCATTGAGTGCCACAGTCAATCATATCATCTTCTAATTACCCTCACATCAATCTTGTCTGCATCCACTCGTTGGGGTGGGAGTGGTGGGAGAGACGGGAGAGGTGGAATTACTGGCTGCAACGATGATTCTCATTTTCATTTCGATGGCAATGACTGGGTATTCCTTTGATGAAATACTTTCTCCCCTCGGTGGTAAGTGTAATGTTAGTGGTGGTGCCCGTATGAGCCTGCGTAGGGTTAATAGTCTGGCATGAATCCTACGTAGACTTGCTTACCTACAACACATTGTGTTGCGAGCTCATGTAGTTGAACACTACAAGTCTACAAATCACATATCACGTCCCAACATTAATCATAATCCCTGATCAACGCTACGAATTAACCCAAATAAAAACATAAATGATACCTGTAATATTGAGTTCAAGACAAGCTGATAAGAGTGATGCAGGAAATTAGTTCCTATTTTGATGTTGATTTGGAAACGAGGAGCAATTGTAGCTGGTCTACCAATGTTCATTCTAGAAAGTCCGGTTGTGCCCACTCGAGCCATTCGAGATGGCCATATAGCCATTTATTTATTTTTGGATTTGGGTTCCTTCGGTAATGTAAAACCACAAGGATATTTTGGAAGAGTGTGGAAACGATTATGAAAAGATGGATTTTTAGGTAAAGCATCATGCAATTAGTGAATCTGAGATAGAGGACAATATTTAGGACTGGGCGATCACAAATGGGAACACGGAAAAATCATGTCAATTGTTTGACAAAATGCCTTAGAGAGACATGGTCAAACGTAATAGGAGATATAAGTAACCTTCAGCTAGAAATGCAACAATGTAAAGTGAGAGATAATTGTAAAATGTTTTGAAGAGATACAATTCATTAGTTTCCGATGAAATTCATGAAGACTTTGAACTTTTCGGTTGCATTTTGCACAATAATAACCCATTATTCTTCCACTTAAGCAAGAATAGGGCTTCAATAGGGTTTTTACTTTTAGTTTTATTATTTAGTGATCAAGCTGATAAAGGATTTTCTTCTGATTTACACCTAGAATTATCTACCCTTTGTATTTGCCTTTGACATGTATAAATGGATCTGTAGCTAGAATCTCCAATATAATATGGGTTATTGGTATTTGCGATTTACGGTATTTGCAGGCTTGCATGTCAATCACTCACTACTTACACTAACGAAGATGGACATGAATGACTCATTGTTGATTATGACAACTCCCTCCTTGTAAAAGTGTGTTTTGTGAAAGCATAATTGACATTGCCAAAGGCAAATACAAAGGGAAGATAAGCATGAGAGACATGAATGACTCATTGTTGATTATGACAACTCCCTCCTCATAAAAGTGCACTTCGTGAAAGCATAATTGACATTGCCAAAGACAAATACAAAGGGAAGATAAGTGTGAGATGATTAGTCTAACATTACTATTACATGCACAAAAAACATGTATACTTATTGATAGAGATAATATATAAATTGATATAATCTTACCCAATAGTTACAATATTTGGGTTTGCTTGACAATATTTAGAACTATCAGAATATTTTTTTATATAAATGGTCTATATTCCAAAAACATATATCACATCACAAAAATATACTTTATGGGATTTAATAACTTTGGAATTTCCAACATTTTTAATATCATATTTAATGATTTTTTTGCCATGTGTTGTACTTACAAGTGCAAATATATATATATATATATATATATATATATATATATATATATAATATATATATATATATATATATATATATATTGTACTTAAAAGTAATATTTACTTAAAAGTTTATTTACACTTCTTTACTTCATGAATTAATTTTATATGATTGTGTTAATTTTATGGGCTTTGAAATGTTTACATGAATATATTGTATACAAAATATAATTAATAAAATTCTGCATATTTGAGCTACTTGGTTGTCGTGATTATGATGTGGACCATGATTGAGCCAACATTGTTTACCGTCACCATTACATGATTCCTCTGTACATTTTCTAAATAGCATTCGTTGCTCGATGCCAATAAACAATACCACTGGAGAATCCACTTTCAATGTTGGAAGTTTATCTAAGGAATAACATATTGCATATTCTATGGTGGTGGGACATTGCGACCATGTAGGGGATCAAGAGCCACTAAAATTGATTTTTCAAGGAACGTTTGGGACTAGGTAAATCACATTTGATCAACTGTATCAGGAACACATTAGACTCTCGTTGAATAGATGGAAAATCCTCTTTATTCCTCCTTTCTCCTACAAGAGTTGTTGCTTTCAACATACAAGGTAGAGCAATACATACTGGCCTTAGACTCCCAATTAGCGATGTCCATGATTTGAAAGGGTAAACATTGGTAGTCTTTCAAGAAGAAATGAATCACGTGCGTTACATTCTCATAAATGATATGATTTTTATAGGGCCCAAAATGTTTTAAAACATCAATGATCGACTCCAACAAGTGTTTCCAGCACATGCAACTTAACCATTTGGTAGTAGATCGATGATTCATGTTGGTGACTTTGCTCAACTACCACCTGTAAGGGACATCCCTATATATATCAATAAGATTGCATCATGTTTATACCCTCAACAAATTTTGAATTATTTTGTAATTTTCTTTAATTTATAATAATCATGAATACTTTACATTTAACTTCGCATACATGGGTCAATTTACACCAATTCCAGGAAGCATAATTGGGAGAAGAATTTGGGACACTTTCAACAATGTTATTACCTTAGATGTAATATTTTGACAACAAGGAAATGATCCACAACAAATCATCTTGTCTACGATGTTGAAAAACATTAGAAATGCTTAACCTTAATTACATTATTGGGAAACACTCATGAAACAGATAAATGCATGCTTCAACCAAGGCATAAGGGAATCCTTCGATTCATCAATCCAGTTATATACAACTAACAAATTTCCTTTCTCCTACAAGAGTCGTTTCTTTCAACATACAAGGTAGAACAGTACATACTGGCCTTAGACTCTCAATTAGTGACGTCCATGCTTTGAAAGGGAAAACATTGGCAGTCTTTCAAGAAGAAATGAATCATGTGGTTTACATTCTCATTGATGATATGAGTTTTATAGGGCCCAAAATGTTTTAAAACATCAATGATCGACTCCAGCAAGCATTTCCAACACATGTAACTGAACCATTTGGTAGTAGATCAATGATTAATGTTGTCATTCAATTACTTTACATGAATGCTTGTCAAACTAATTACATAATACATTTTCTAAAGTGTAAGATGCCAACAATAAATGGGGCCAATTTTGGAGCCTTCCTTTATAATTCAAATACAGGTTATCAACATGTACTTAAATCATTTATAAATGCACTTCCATTATTTGTTCCTCCAAAATATGATGCTAATAATGTCATTAATCATTGTAGGATATTTCGATGGCTGCCAAATCTTGCATGATTTACATCGTTCTTCAATATAATGCACATTTTTTACGATATTGTTCTTATTGTTATATCTCTGTGGAAAGACCCTTTATTTTGGTTGTACCAGGGTAGCCCATCCCTGTTAAAAAAAATTTATCCTTGATAACGAATTAATTTCTCATGGATTGTTTTCTCTTAAAAATTTACCGATATATGACAAATTGCAAAAACTTCACAAAGGGATAATCATGTGTCACACTATATTTCTTTAACATTGTGAAACTACAAGTACCCTGCTAGGTGTGCATAGAAAATGTAAAAACATCTAAATACGAGGAATTTAAAAGCAATATTTACTCTTCATTTAATACTTCACAATCCTTTGGTTGTTGGGGGCTTAGCAATTGTCAGGATGCATATATATCGATCTAAGCATACATGCAAATAAAAGTGGATATTCTACGCAGAAGAATTATAAAAAAATAAGAGACATAAATCAATACTAGATTTAACGTGGTTCACCCAAAGGTGGGCTACATCCACCAAGAAACAAGCCAATCTATTATCCAAAGCTTTGACAAGATATACAATGAAGATTTACAATCTTCTACACTTCTCAGATGTTCAAGATTTCTTCCTTCAAGCTTTTTGATTCTTCACCAAGAATTCTCTCTCACATAATTATCTTGTAATTATGATCAATCCTCTCATTCTAAACCCTAGATTTATGCTTTAAATAGTCGTTTAAGACTTTAGGGAACTTAGCCATGCAATTACATTCATTAAATCTATTCCAATGCTAAAAATAGAAATAAATCCCGAGAGTTAATTAAAAACTCATCACACAGGTAACCGATGCCGGTTCTACCCAACCATCGCCGATTCCAACTTTCCCTGACCAATGCCGGTCACACTCTAACCGATGCCAGTTACTGTCAACTTCCAACAAGTTCTATTTACATGCTAAAACATGAGTAATTTATCTCCATACTCAACAATCTCCCACTGGAGATTAATTACCGCACACTATACCTATACAAGCCCATTCTTGATCAACCTTAGCTTTGTTTGTTCCTCCTCGAGCCTCAAAATCAAAGACCACCAGAAGTGGATTGTAGCTCTAAATTTTCCTTTCCTAATGGCTTCGTTAGCATATCCGCAGGGTTCTTGCTTGTATGAATCTTTTTCAGATTCAACCGTCCATCCTCCAATACCGCATATGAAGTGATACCTCAATCGAATGTGTTTCATTCTAGAATGAAATGCTGAGTTCTTTGCCAAATGGATTACACTCGATTTTCACTAAACATCTTGCAATCATCCTGCTCCTTTCCCAACTCCTCCATGAACCTACTCATTCATATCATCTCTCTCTCGCTAGCTTTAGCTACAACATACTCTGCCTCTGTAGTAGACAAAGCCACAACCTTCTGCAATCTTGAAATCTAGCTAACTATCGTCCCACCTACTATGAAAATATATCCAGTAGTGCTCCTCCTACCATCCAGATCTCTAGCCATATCCGAATCAACATAGCCACATAATGAAATATCCAAACCTCCATAGCATAACTACATGCTAGATGTCCCTTTCAAATACTTGAGTATCCATTGACTACTTTCCAATGCTCTTTACCTAGATTAGCCATAAATCTACTCACAACTCCCACGCTTGTGTAATGTATGGTCTTGTACAAACCATGGCATACATAAGACTTCCTACTGCTGAAGCATAGGGAACATGTGCCATGTACTCAACCTCCTTGTGTGATGAAGGACATTGACCTTTAATCAATTTGAAGTGTCCAAATTAGGTGTGCTAATGTTTTGCATTCTACATATTGAACCTTTCTAACACCTTGTAGATATAATCCTCCTGAGACAAATACAATTTCTTGTTTTTCTTGTCTCTTTGTATTTGCATGCCAAGGATTCTTTTTGCAACTCCTAAATCCTTCATTGCAAATGTGTGAGCTAGCTTTCCTTAAGCTCACCAATGTCCTACATACTAGATCCTGCAATAAGCATATCATCCACATACAATAAAAAAATAATATAGCTCCCATTTTCAAGCTTCTTGAAATAAACACAATGGTCAGATTCACATCTCAAGTAACCATGCTCATGCATAAAACTATCAAACCTCATGTACCATTGCCTTAGAGCTTGCTTGAGCCCATATAGGATATTTTTCAACCTACACACTAATTTCTCCTTACCCTTGACTTCATACCCAAGTGGTTACTGCATATAAATCTCTTCATCCAAATCACCATGAAGGAAATCTATCTTCACATCTAGTTTCTCTAAATGCAAATCTTCTACTGCAACTAAACTCAATACAATACAAATAGAATTCATCTTAACAATAGGAGAAAATATTTCACCAAAGTCAATACCTGCCTTTTGTGCAAATCCCTTTACTACAAGCCTTGCCTTGTACCTTTTCTGTCCACCCTCTTCTTCCTTAATTATGTAAACCCACTTGTTTTGCAATGTTCTCTTTCCTGCTGGTAGTTTAACCAAATCCCAAGTCTAATTCTATTCCAAAGAGTTAATCTCCTCATCCATGCCATGCTCCCACTGAACATGAGTTTTATCCTGCATTACTTCTTCAAAGCTTTCTGGTTCACCACTATTAGTCAATAATAGATAAAATAGAGAAGGTGAAAATATTTCTAGAAGTTTACTTACCCTTTGTGACCTTCTCACAGGAGTTTGGGGCACTGCAGGGCTCAACTGGACCTCCCGACATTAGTATCGACTTATGACATAAGACCAAAAATAGTCACCTCTAACCGACATCGATTCAGCTAACCGATGCTTTGGTTCCGATCCTCTCGTAATCGCTTGTAGTTCATCTCGACCGATGTCAGTCATGGCTTAACTGACCACGGTTACTGTGTATTTCTGAAGGTGTTTCTTTAAAACCTGAGAGTTCATTTTCATCAATAAAATTCTCAATTTTCTCATCCTTGGGTACCAAAATTTGATCCCTATACATTCTCTTTTCATTCCATTCAACATCACAACTCCTAACAATTTTAGAATTCTCTAAATCCCAAAAACGAAAACCGAAATCACTAGATCCATAACCAATGAAAGTGCACCTCTTGGATTTTTCATCCAACTTTTTTCTATTTTCTCTATCAACATGCACAAAAGCTTCTGAACCAAAAAAATTAAGAAAAGAAAGATCTACCTCTTTTCTGGGCCATGTTTCCTCTGGTATTCCTCCATCTAGTGAACTTGAAGGGCCATGGTTAATCAAATAAACTATCGGTATCAACTTCTTCTACCCAAAAATACAAGGGCAATCCAGAATGTATCCTCATACTTCTAGCATGTTCCATGATTTTCCTGTTCATTCTCTCTACAACACCATTCTCCTGTGGTGTTCTTGGAACCGTTATTTCTCTATGTATCTCATTCACTAAACAATAATCATTGAAATCCTTGCTACAATATTCACCACCATTGTCAGATCTAAGGCACTTTAACTTAGAATTTGATTCATTCTCAACAAGGGCTTTCCATCTTTTAAAAGTTTCAAAAACATCATATTTATGTTTAATACAATAAACCCATACCTTTCTTGTAGAATCATCAATGAAAGTAACATAATACTGGGATCCACCATGAGAAGCTACCTGAGCTGGTCCCCACACATCTAAGTGTACAAGCTCCAATTTATGCTCCTTCTTAGTTGCCCTAACTTTGAGAAATCTCACTCTCTTTTGCTTTCCAAAGATACAATGCTCACAGAAATCAAGATCTAAATCTTTCAAATCTAATAACTTACCCTTAGCCTTTAAGATCTGCATTCCTTTTTGACTCATATGACCTAACCGATTATGCCACATGCATGCATCTCAATCAAGTAGATAAAGCGTAAAAAGAATCAATGTAATACAGGTAGATAAATATAACGTTCCTACCTTCTTACCTCTTGCCACAACAAAAACACCTTGGTGACTTTCCAAGAGTCTCCCGTAAAAGAAACCATGCAACCATATTCACCTAGTTTTCCTACAGAAATAAGATTCCTCCTGAGGCTTGGCACATGCCTCACATCTTTCAATACCCATGTATTTCCATTCTATAATTTTAGATGAACTTCCCTTTACCAAGAATACCGCAAGGTTCATCATCACCCAAAAGACATGCCCAAAATTTCCTGGACATAATTTCTGAAATAACCCTTATTAGGGGTCAGATGGAAAGAATCTCCTAAATCTAAAACCCATGATTCAATTCTACTTTCTAAAGAAATAATAAGAGCATCTTGCATTACCTCTCCGATGCAAAGCAAGATTCACCTCTTTACCTTTGTCTAGTTGTTGGTTCTCTTTATTCTTTGACCAACAATATTTCTTTCGCATGTCCTTTCTTTCCACATTTCCAAAAATTAATTCCCTTACTTCGGATTTAGATCTGGTATCCCTTGACTTTGATTTCCCATTACTCTTACTCTTGATCTTTCCTTCTGCCTTCCCTCTGCTTTCTACATTTAAAGCATTTCCAGATGATGTTTCCTCGTACTTTTCCTATGAATTTCTTCATTCAAGATTATACTAACCACATCATCAAACTTAAAATATTATTAACAGATGCTATATTACTAACAACCATTACCAAGTTGTCTCAACTATCGTGCAAAGAACATAAGAATAAAAGTACTTTTACTTCATCATCAAATAGGTATATTGAAACTGATTTTAACCGATTTACAATAGATCGGAAATCATTCAAATGACTAGAGCCGATTCACCTTCATGCATCTTAGAACAAAAACGTTTCTTCATCAAATAAACTTTATTTGAAGCACTAGGTTTTTCATATAAATTAACAAGAGATTTCATTAAGTCTACCTTAGAAGCCGCTTATGTAATATTAGAAGCCACGGATGCTACCAAGCTCAATCTTATAGATCCCAAAGCCTTTCACAAGAATCTTCCATTCTTCATCACCATCTTCGTAGGTCTAGACTTCTTATCCAACGGTGCAAGTACAAATCTCTCTCGATACAGATAATCCTCAATCTGCGCATCTTCCATGATTGATAATTTCGCCACAAAATTCTCTACCTTGTATTTATTATCTTATGTCATTGATTTAGCTCCCACTCAATCAAAAACCCTCTCGTGAGTAAATCACAACACACAAAACCCTCAAACAAAGCTCGATACCAGGCTTGTTAGGGTTAGCACACCGGTTATATGCAGACATAATATATCAAATCTAAGCATACATGCAAATAAAAGCGGATATTCTACCAGAATAATTATACAAAACAAGAGACATAAATCAACACCAGATTTAACGTGGTTCACCCAGTGTGGGCTACATCCACCAAGAAACAAGCCAATCTATTATCCAAAGCTTTGATAAGATATACAATGAAGATTTACAATCTTCTACACTTCTCAGATGTTCAATACTTTCTTCCTTCAAGCTT
Source organism: Taxus wallichiana var. yunnanensis (assembly GCA_018340775.1). Taxonomy (NCBI): domain Eukaryota; kingdom Viridiplantae; phylum Streptophyta; class Pinopsida; order Cupressales; family Taxaceae; genus Taxus; species Taxus wallichiana. The sequence goes on from CM031240.1 coordinate 768,461,076, forward strand.
TTTGATTCTTCACCAAGAATTCTCTCTCACATAATTATCTTGTAATTATGATCAATCCTCTCATTCTAAACCCTAGCTTTATGCTTTAAATAGTCGTTTAAGACTTTAGGGCACTTAGCCATGCAATTACATTCATTAAATCTATTCCAATGCTAAAAATAGAAATAAATCCCAAGAGTTAATTAAAAACTCGTCACACAGTAATCGATGCTAGTTCTGCCCAACCATCGCCGGTTCTAACTTGCCCTGACCGATGCCGGTCACACTCTAACCGATGCGCTTACTGTTAAATTCCAGCAAGTTCTATTTGCATGCTAAAACATGAGTAATTTAGCTCCATATTCAACACTTCACAATCCTTCGCTTTTGGAAAATAAGGAAAATCCTTGTTTCTTATTAACTACCTTTAAATACACTTTTATGGCATACTCGCTTATATATAGCATCTGAATTGTAAATAACACTACCATTATTATTAACATATTTCCAATCGCAATTGAGCTTCAAAACCTCCATTGGCTACCCAAATCTTGCAAGGCTATCAAATCTCCCCTAGTTTACATCATACTTCCTATTGTCACCCTCAAATTTCCCTCCATTTTCCAAGTCTAAAATTACAAAATTTTGAGTCTATGCCTTCGAAGTATGCTTGAAAGAGGTATTTTTGAATCTGGGACTTACCAGGATATTTTGGAATTTTAAAAACTTATCCATCAGATGGGAAATTTCTCCCCCTTTCCAGAAAGGTCAAGAAGTCCCCTTAACTCCTTGTATTTTGCAAGTTATGGCTCTGCAGCGGACCTAAGTTGGTAAATTTTCCTAATGCGGGTTGGCAGACCTATGGAGCTCCTTGTGATTTTTGTGCTTTTTCGCCAAAGGGGTAAATTGGAAAAAGCAACCCGTGGGCCCATGTGGAGAAATGGAGAAATAAGTTCCGCGAATCCTCGAAAGCGTACCACGTGTCCCTGGGTTGCAGGTTGGCAGAGCAATATTATTTTTCATGCTTTTTGCCATAGGGTTAAAAGGTTCAAGTTTTTTCGCCCTCCCTTTGGGCCCACATCCAAGTAGAAGCAGTTATGTGTCCTCGGGGTAGTAGACCCACGTACCCATGGAGGAAAATCAAATTTTGTGCCAAAAGTTCAAAATGTCACAAATTGAGCCCCGCCCCCTTATCCAATCAAAAGATGACACATGTCCTAGTCAAATCGAGAGGATGGACCCACGGAGAAATTTGATTTTTTGTGTTTTCTCCCAAAAATCTCAAATGGTTGTTTTGGACTACGTTTCCTCATCCAATCGGATGGTGCCACATGTCTAGCCTTTGGCAGGAGCTATGGAGGAAATCGAGAAATTGCACCTTTTTCCCAAATGTTGGGAAATGTATTTTTCCACCTGGCTCATCGTTTTTTTACTATGACATGTGTAGGGTCCCGATTTCGAGGTAAAAAGGAGGGAAATGGTTTATTTACATCTACATCTGATCTTTTATCACCATTTTTTGGCTCGAGCTCTGCAATGGATGAATGTGGATCATTTTTTGTCCTTCCTTCTTTGTTCATGGTCTTTTTGTGGAAATGTAGTTTGGGTCTGTTTTGGAACAAGATCGATGATTTTCACAGGGAATATGATTGATTTTCAAAGAGATAGAGTTTCTTGTGTTTTGCAAATGGAAAAGGAGAAATGTGCCAACTGGGCACTCAAACGTTTTGGAGGTAGTTACAAAGGTGAAATGATGAGGGAAAATGGATGAGGAAACCGCCATTCATCTCTGCCCAAAAGCAAATCATGTTTGAAATGATGAATTTCAACCGTTTAGGGCATCTGCATTTTCCATGAATGCATTCTTGTTTCTTGTCTCTTTCCAAACGAATCTCCAACAAACTTGATCCCATTGGGATATTCTTTCCTTGGAGGCAAAGAAAAGATGAAATAGGTTTGTTATAAAAACATGCTTTGCCATTGTATACGGGTTCCTGGCATTTTTAGAAAGATTGTAAAAAAATTGAAACTTCTCAATACAGAAGTCTTTTTCTTATCTTCCTCTGTTGTTTTCTTTCACTTCTGGCTCCTAGTTAGTGTTTTTTCATCTCTGCATGCAAAGAAACTTTGTGCTCTTGTGTATATGATCTCTGGAACTTTGTGTCTGAAGATTGATACGTATTGTGAAGGTGAATAATCCCTTTCTACATTTTTCTATTTCAATACAAGTAAGGTTATACTCTGAAATCTATATATCCAGAAAGTATTGTTGTTCTTCCCCCTCTCTTTCCATCTTCTCCATTCTTTTGAGCCCTTTGTATTGATGACATTTTGGTATGAAATCTCTTAAAGTATCAGGAATCCACATGATGAAAGTTGTGTATATGTATATAAGTCTTTACTGCTTTCAATAAGGGAACCTCTCCCATTAAAGAGGAGGGACTTGTTGTCCCCTGACTGTGGTTTCACCCAAGGTGCAAATCTGAAACCCAACAATTTTTGGCGACTCTACTGGGGAATCCATTGTGAAGGATTTCCAGTTTTGAAGAATTACTTCTTGATCATCTCTGATCTGTGACTCCAAGATATACTAGGGGTAGAAGAACCCTTGGGGAAGAGGATCCTCATTTCCAGTTGTTGGACAACCAAGGTTTCTCTCTTCCTTCATCAACAAGAAAAAGAAGAGGAGAAAGATCTACAAGCACTCCTCCTGATAGAGATAAAACTTTTGGGAGTGATAGTCCTCAAAATCATATCAGTCCCAATCTGCATGCTCGATCCTTGTTGAGTTACAGTCCCCTCTCCAAACAATATTTCCAATAATGGCAGCTCCTCTACCTTGGGGCCAAAGGGTTGGGACCTCTTGCTCTTCCCCAGCCATTGCATGAATTGCCTAGAGGCAATAGAAAGAATTTTCCCAAATTCAAAGGTGATGGGAAAGTTCATCCAGATGAACATATATCAGCCTTCATTGTTCTGTTTCAGGGGTATTCTTGGCATGGAATATGAGGATGTCTCTCCATTAGAATTTTTGTGGAGACATTGCAAGATAATGCTACTTATTGTTTTTATCACCTACCATGTTAGATCTATTACCAATTTGGAACACCATGACAAACAGATTTGAGCAATGCTTTTAACCAAACTAAAGATGTGCATGCCCTCTTGGCTCAGATTTCCCAAATCAAGAAAGAAGCTCATGAGCCTATGAGGGAGTTTATATCTAAATTCAATAGGCTGATCAACAAGATCCCACTAGCTACACGTCCTGTAGATCAGATTCAGAAGTGCTTCTTCCTTAATGCTCAATTTCCTGAAGTGAGCTATGCACTTAGGAGAGCTAATCTTGCCACCATAGATGCTTGATCAGAGGTTAGATGTTAGTGTGGAAGATGATCTGATTATGTCTGGCAAGCTAAGGAGAGATTCATCTAAATCCAAGGCATCCTCTTCTTCCACATCTTCTTCTAGAGTTAATGCAGATCAGTTAGTCCAGAAGCTTGCTAATGATTTGATTTCTCTCAAGAAACAACTAGCTCAGCATGCTCCTTATCAGGATGTGCCTAGAAGGAATTTCCAGCCTAGAAATCGGTTGACCTCTCCTCAAACCAGATTAGCAATTGAAGGTCCACCAATCAAGGCTCCATTCAATGCCACATGTGAAGTGTTGGAGCTGTGGATAATTTTAGCGGCTAATATTCGTAATATGGTGAAAATTTCATTTTAAGAAAATTTGAAAAGGTGAATTATTCTGGAGTGGGTTGGTGTCCTGTCGCCTAAAATATATAGTATTTTTTTTTTTTTTTGGGGTCGGCTTCGCCTTCATTTGAAAACATCTCCTATAAAAACCTAGGTGATTCGCGCGTAGTATACCTCAAGTAGCTTACCAAATTACCAATATCAGAAATTTGAACTCGCATACCCTCGAGCACCGTAGATTCATATTATCATAGCTTTGTGATTGTTGACGCATGACAAGAGTCAGATCGACGCGCGACAAGAGTCATGTGACGACGCGGCGACAGAGTCAGATCGACGCACGGCAGGAGAGGGCTGAGCGACGCGCGCGACAAGAGCCGTACCGACGCTGCGAAAAGGTGTTCGACGCACGCACCAAGGAAGTGTTGACGCCGCGACTTTGGGCAAAGAAGTGACATGCGCGATAAAGGAAGTATCACGTGGCGCGCAACTTGGGCAAAGTTGACGCGTAACATTATATTAAGAGAGTGGACGTGTGACCTCGCATAGCTGGACGTGCGACAAGACCTCGTGACCGACAGAGTCGCTACTTGGTTCTTTTTGCGACGCAGACTCTTTTCTAATAATGGAAGGTGCTAGCTCAAAGAATACGAATAACCTAAAAGTAAGTAAGAAATCTCGAAATCACTCTTCAAGTATTTTGAAACTCTCATGGATATAGATATTGTAAATACCAATCATATAGATGCCACCATAGAGAATCGAATACTGACTCGGTGGAAGGAATTATTGAGGTGGACATGCATTCCGCATGTATCAAAGTCAAACAAATGAAACCTACGATAATATGCCGATCTTGAAGATATTGTTCTGTTGGGGTGCAACCAGATGCAATAGATATCACGATACAAACACTCAAAGAAATGGAAGACAAAATCAAAATCAAACTCCGGTCCAAGAAAGAGGAAACCAGTGATTGTGATATTGCTCAAAATTCTACTCAAAAAGTAAAGCATTAAAACGAACAAGAATATGTGGACCATCGGCGTGACATACAAGTTTGATTGGGCAATAAATTTCGCTTATTGAACTCCGCAATCATCTAATTCTCAAGAAATCCCATCCAATGTACATGTAAAATATGTACGTGGAAATTGGGAAAGCAACAAAAATGCAATCAAGTCTTGACACTATAGAAAAACATTGTGGAAAACAATATTTAATCAGTAACGGGGCAGATGGCCGAAAATCAAAACACATAGGTGGAAAACTAAAAAAGAATGCATGCATGTTAGATACGCAGCAGTAATATGAGGCAGAGCAGTAAAAACAAAGACATCATTGAAAAGAAAGGAACGATCACATCGCATATTGGTAAGATGAAAGAAACAAATCTACATGCAAAATTCATACAATTCTCTACTCTTTTCAAATACTTAAAAAGGAAGAGCGATTTCAGATTTCCTTGATTTCAAAGTTTTGTATCAATTTAACGGAATGCTGAATGTACCTCACCTCATTGGTCCGAGAGTAGTGGATGGGAAATGGAAAATGCCTCTCGATGATAGAGAAGGAAGATTTGAAAGAGAATGTAAAAAGCAAACTTTATCTCTCTTCAATTGATGAAGTGACAACAGTCGACAACACCGCATGGGTATGTATCCACATCTATACTTTAGAAAATCATATAAGGACACCTCATCTCGTTGGGTGTTATGAAAATGGTTGAAAATCGCAATGCCGAAAACCTATATAAAATAGTTGTTTCTCATTTGAAAGATGTCACTGTATGACTGATTATGAAATTGCTACGGTTGGTATGCGTTGGAGCAGATGGTGCATCTATCATGCAGGTCACCAACAGGCTCGTGTTAGATTACAAACAACAAAGTGGCCCCATATATGCTACCAATTCACCGTATGGCTCACGTAATGAATTTAGCGTATAAAATGGTAAGCAACCACAAAAATGTTGCTAAATTAGAAGACCTTATAAAAGAACTTCATGCCTATATGTCAAGCAGCCCAAAGTGTTTTCTCGAGTTCCAAAATTTGTAATTGGAATTACAGATGGCAAAAAAATTCTGAAGGATGTGGAGACTAGATGGATCTCTTTGTATGAACCTGCATGCAGAGTTCGTGAGGAGTATCCTTCATTGGTTGGTTTCATGCACAAATACCATCATGAAGTTGATAGGGCGAGGGACTTGTTCCATTTAACTGATTTGGAGACATTGCTTACATTGGTTGGTATTCTTCCAATGTAAAGGAGATCAATACACTGATGAAGCATGCACAAGGCAGATTAATCTATATTGTGGATTTTATACGGATGAGGAAAATGGTATGTCAAAGTCTTGATATATTGTATTGTTCCAATGATAGTTTTGATGCACCTGTTTTTGAAAATTGGAGAGATTTATTAGATCTTAAAAATCCTAACACCTTTTTGAGATTTAATATCCACGATCACCTCTGCATCACTGTTAATGGGAGGGAAATACCTATGCACATTTTGCAAAAATGTCAAGCTATTACAGGATCGGAACGAGAAGATGTTCCCGTGACATGTAATTTGTTTGAGTCTATTATAGTTGAAACAAGAATAAAGCTTAAAAAAATTTCAGAAACCTTGTCATCAGAAATTAGGGAACGTTTCTGTAAAGATAAAATTTTGGAAGCCATGGGTGTGATGAATCCTAATTTTTGGAATACTGAAGGTGGCCATGCAGACTTTGTCAATAAGCATTTCCATAAATCAATGGGTACAATAATGGAACAATTTACAAAGACGTCAGAGCTCAAGGGTATGGAAATCAAAGGTATACTGAATGTCGATTTATTAAAGTCTCAGTCAACAAATTTTGCAACAACAATGAGGAACCAATATAAGAATTTACATCAACCTTCCTTAAAGTGGAGCTATTACAAGGTCAGTGGCAGGAATCTATCAAAGTTCTATTTTACAAGAAGATATCAGTGAATACTTCGATTATATGAGTTATGCCAAACAATGATTTTGGGGTCTATGGAGGATGAAAGGGTTTTCAGTGCATTGTCATTTATAAAATCAAAACTCGAGAAACAGTTGGATAAAAATCTAGAAAGCTGCATGAGGTGTTATGTTTCTCGATACTCCATCGAAACCTTTCCGTTCGACAGAGCAATTGTGCACTGGAATTCCCTTTGTGAAAGAAGAGGTGTGAATAATACAGCTACAAGTACAAATATTCCCAACCTTGAGAGTGTAATTGGCTCTTCGTCACATTCTACAGAAGACAACATCGACTTTGATGAAGCTATTGATAATGGATTGTTTCAACTTTAAACAGGTATCTTCTTTATCTATCTTTTATCTTTATCATTAAAGATGTTATAGGTCTATATACTAAAAATGTCAGGCAATTCACCCATCTATCTACTAATACATTTCTCGTGTTGGGTTTTTTTAAAACACAGATCTAGCTCATTACCAGTGGCAATGATGATTTCAACTTTAAGGAGGTATCTTTTTCCCCTTAATCTTATTGTTTGTTACTATTCATTTATTCAACTCTGGTTATCATTAAAGATGTTACAGGTGTATGTATTTACATTTAGTTAAATACAATATTTTTACTTTTTGAAAATGTGGGTTGACATCCGTCCGAGGAAGCTGTTACTTCTCGGGACTGACAATGTCAGGCAACTCACCCACTTATCTACTAATCCATTTTTTGTGTTGAATTTTTTTTAAGACAAAGATCTAGCACATTACCGGTGATGATTTCAATTTTAAATAGGTATCTTCTTCAACATAATTTTATTGTTTGTTACTATTCATTTTTTCAGCTCTAGTTATCATTAAAGATGTTACAGGGGTATGTATTTACATTTAGTTAAATACAACATTTTTTCTTTTTGAAAACGTGTTGACATCCTCCCGAGGAAGCTATTACTTCTGACCGACAATGTCGTGCAACTCACCCATCTATCTACTAATCCATTTTTTGTGTTGAATTTTTTTTAAGACAAAGATCTAGCACATTACCGGTGATGATTTCAATTTTAAATAGGTATCTTCTTCAACATAATCTTATCGATTGTTACTTTACATTTTTTCAGCTCTTGTTATCATTAAAGACGTTACAAGTCTAATTCTATATATTTACATTTATTTAAAGATATTGTTGGTCTATATATTTAAAGATGTTGCTGGCAAGTCTAATTCTATATATCATTAATTATCAATTATCATCATTCATCATCTACGTCCACATACAATTCATGACAACTCAAGTAAACAAGAAACATACATATAATTCATGATAATCACCATCTAATGCAATTAAAATTAAAGATTGTATATAAATCCATATAATTAAATTCAAAAACCATAGTACATACTCAATTGTAGAAGTTTTCAAATTCAATAATTAAAGTTTCCTCAATAATAAAAGTTTCTAGTTTTCAAAACCCTCTCTTCTTTATCCAATTCTACTCGCACTCTTCCCCAACGGCTTCTTCCACCGTGTGGATGTACCTCCTTCCCCAAAACAAGAAATCTCCATGCGAAAGAAATTTGGATCAGCTGCAGCTGCTCAAACTATCCCACACAATAATTTTCATAACGACTAATAATCTCATTGATAAGAACCTTAGCCCTTCTCTCCCATTCTATAAGCTGAATCTATCTTTTTTGTGCTTGTCTAGTTGTATGAAATACTCCTTGCCCTCTTTAGAAGTACTTGTGCCAAAACCCTGTATGGTCCAAGCAACAAGTGATACCTAATCAGCAAGTGAACAAAACCAGAACTTGAAAACATATAAAGAGAAAACAAACTAGCATTACTTTGTAGTACTATATGGTCCAGCCAGTTATCGATCCACTCAATGATTCTCTCCAAGCTTCATACTCAGGAATTGTGTAAAAAGATAACACATTTCCATTTTTGTGAGTTGCCTACATCAACATGTGCCAAAATTAGACATGGAGATAAATAACATCTGGAGGCTTAAAAACAAATATAAAGAGTCTCAATACACTCAACAAAATATACAGGGGTAACAGTTACACTGACAATAGGAGTGATAAATTCCACAACAAATGAAGGAATTTTAAGCAGTGATGGCCAGGCATGGTGTATGAAATTGATCAGCAATCCTTTGATGTGGGATCCATCATGGTCCTTTAAGAGACAAAGGACAAGTCAAAGGATCTCACTAGAAAGGATGTGTCAGAATTAAGCAGAAACTAAACAACGCTATACAAAGATCATGTACCTGGTCTATCATTATCATCAGATGGCCATATCTTAAAGATTTAATGTTTTCATATATTTTATCTTCCTCGTAGACTAAGGATTTTTTTATATTTACTATCTCTTTATTCTCCATTTGTTGGTGAGTGGTAGCTTCCCTGACATTGAGCAGCTTACCTCTGAGAGGAAACACGCCATAATAATATTGACCAACAATAGATATTCCTACCACCTGATAGAATAAAGATAACTAAAATAACAAAAAATTAAATTGGAAAGTGATGTCGAAACATGTCACAATACTACCAAATTCAGTATTCACATTTCCCTGATTCAAGGCACAAACACTTACAGCAAGAGCCTTGGCTGAGTCACCCTCTATTAATATTAAAGTACATTGATCAGAATTCTTCCCCCTTGATTGATTTGCATCATCAAGTTTGGGAACATCAATTAATTTCCCTTCTTGGTTCCATCGCTTTTCTTAAGATCTTTTTTTGTTTAAACTTTTCCACCGCACTCATCAAATTCAATCAAAGTTACAAAGCTCATCTTAGACACTAGCATTGCAAAAATTACATGTACTCGGAAATGTTACATATTAGACACCATGCCTTTTATTTATTGACATGGGCTGCAAAATGCAAAACAAGAAAATTACTATAAATTTATAATAGAAATTGTATCGAGAATAAAAATATGAATTAAAAGCAATTATACTTACAATCAACATGGAAACCGAACGTTGATTCAAGAAAATTCTTTTCTTCCACAAGTGTTGCCTTGGTTGTAAATAATTGGTAAATTTTTTTGAACGAAAGGCCCGTAAACCGATGGATGTCATTTGCTTCGATACATCAATTGAAAAATTTAGCCATCGCTCGTGAGTCACATAAAAAATGTCGTCCTCTGAATTGTAGGATGACAGAAAGTAATTCAAAATATCTGGATCTGTTTCGAAATGGGGCATATTAATAGTATGGATGTGAGGGCATAAGGGATTCCTGTAGTTGATCTTGGAAATCGATTGAATTGGATTCTCTTGATTTTTGTTACTGAACTTGGAGTTGGGAAGCATCGAGACCTGTAAAAAATCTAGAGCTGGAAGGTGAAAACGAGAAAATGACCGGTTCAAGGGTATTTATAGGCTAAATTGGGCGTCAATGGCTTCACTTGACGTGCGTCAAAGGTTCTAGCTGACGCGCGACAATAGTCTAAGCGACGCGCGACAATAGGAGTGAGTGACGACATCAAAAGTAGAAAGTGACGTGCATCAATAGAATCCAGTGACGCTGCGTCACCAGATTAAGTGGACGCGCTACTACTAAAAGCCAGCGACGCTGCGGTCATTAAGTGCCGCGACGCCGCGTCCATTAGGTGCCGCGACGCCGCATCATTAGATTCCGCGACGCGCTGGCCGCCAGGGTGCCAAAGTGATGCGCGCGCATTAGGAGCCGCGACGCGTACGTCATTAGTCGGGCGACACGCCGCATTAGCGGGAGCGCCGCGCGTCAATCAAGACCATTGACGTTCCATTGACGCGCGTCGGTCAAGACCATTGACGTTCCATTGAGAAAGCCTGAGACTACCAAATAATTGATTTCTTATCCAAAATTTAATGGAATTCGAAGTTTTCACCTCTTTTGCTCTAGAGGAAATTCCCTTCATGTTTGCAATGCAGCCAATTGAGATGAAGCCTTCAAATTTATCAACAGTGTTTGGTGTGTACTTGATGATGATATAGGGTCTTGTTTGATAAGTTCAAAAAGAAACTTCATGATATATGCTAAGACTGAGTTTGAGATGAGGTACCAGTAAGGGCACTGTTGACAAAATTTACACAATGTTACCTTTTTAAGATGATCCAACCTTCCACAGAGAACTTTATGTTGAGCTGTAAAAAATTTCAATATTTGAGACACTTGATTTTATCAATTGTACTTCAAGAAGATCATGATTAATCAATTCAAGGCATAGAAATGGGGGAGCTGCAAAAAAATTGTCTTCAAACATACACTTCAACATTGTATCTTCAGCAAAGGAAAACAAAACAAGGTGGTAGCAGGAATTTTATACTTTGATACTCCTTGCAATGGTCAACCAAGTATTTCATCAGCTCAACAATAATAATTAGAAGAAAGTAAAAACAATTTTCCGTTACACAACAATTTTGATCACTTTACCCTTATTGTATCTTTCAAACCTCATTCTTGTAACTAACATGATATGTAAACAACCTTATTGAGCTATGATCATATGCACCACCTTAAAATTTTGAAAAAAAAAAAGACATATTTTAATTCAACCACTCCAAGAAGCAGTCCTGAAGAGAGAATCTCAAGATGTGAATCCTATACAAGGTGGTAGTCTGCATTTCTAAGCGATCGAGTTTTATAAAAACTTGAATAAGTTTAAATACTCATTTCAAAATCTAATTAAATTTGGCATGAAGCACTAAAAGACACTCCTATACACATTTCATGTTTTGGTTAACCATGGGTTTTCCTAAAGATGTTACAGGTCTATATACTAAAAATGTCAGGCAATTCACCCATCTATCTACTAATCCATTACTCGTGTTGGGTTTTTTTAAAACACAGATCTAGCTCATTACCAGTGGCAGTGATGATTTCAACTTTATGTATCTTTTTCCCCTTAATCTTATTATTTATTACTATTCATTTTTTCACTCGGTTTTGATTAAAGATGTTACGATCTATATACTAAAAATGTCGTGCAATTCACGCATCTATCTACTAATCCATTTCTCGTGTTGGGTTTTTTTTGAAACACGATATAGCTCATTACCAAAGGCGTGATGATTTCAACTTTAAGGAGGAATCCTTTTCCCCTTAATCTTATTGTTTACACTATTCATTTTTTTCCTCTTTTTATCATTAAAGATGTCTATGTATTTACATTTAGTTAAATACAATATTTTTACTTTTTGAAAACGTGGGTTGACATCCGTCCGAGGAAGCTGTTACTTCTCCGGACCGACAATGTCAGGCAACTCACACATCTATCTACTAATCCATTTTTTGTGTTGAATTTTATAAAGACAAAGATCTAGCACATTACAGGGGATGATTTCAATTTTAAATAGGTATCTTCTTCAACATCATCTTATTGTTTGTTACTTTACATTTTTTCAGCTCTAGTTATCATTTATTTAAAGATATTGTTGGTCTATATATTTAAAGATGTTGGGCACGCTTACTTCTGATCGACAATGTCGCAACTCACCCTCTATCTACAATGTCGAAAAAACAAAGATCTAGCACGTTACCCTTGATGATTTCACAAAGAATCTAATACGCAAGAGGTAAGCTAAACCCTATGATATTTGCAATTATGTTTAATTTCTTACCAGTGATGATTCTTTCTTGATTTCTTAGAATTATATTTAATTTATTTTTTATATGTGGAAAATCCTTTGATATATTTTTTAATCATGGGATAAACTATTAAACAATACATTATACTATTATAAATATAAGTCCCGACACTCTTCCTAAAATTTCATGCTTTGTCATAGATCCATCACTTCTTCTGCATTTCTCCATGAAGAAATAGATCTATTTTTAGACTTATAATGATCATCCTCTAACACTGAAGTTATTCAAACTCAATTCTAATGCTATCTTCCATATCCTATAGTCACCCACCCAAATCTACACTAATCACAACTATTTAAATCAACTTGACAGAGTCTTTATCTAATAAAAATCTACACACATAGTTTGTTATGATCTAGTTTACAACCTTCAATATTTTCTTACACACTCAAAATTATTCCAACTTATAGCCTTCCAGCTTCTAATCCACAATTATTCTTCACCCTTATCAAATATTAAAAAATGATAGGATTCTTCAACCTTATATGTTTTACATTAAACTTCAAAGTTCTATATCGAGCTTGACCTATCTTTTAATCACATGGTTATTCCAACTTTGGTTAATCTAGATTCCATAACCTTGACTATTTAGAGCAACTTGTCAATCTACTCTACACAAAAACAATATCCATGATAACAAAACCATATCTTTTAAACCATGGTCTTGATTGTTTGCAGCAGAAAACGTTATTTTCTCGACAAATGGTCTTGACCATTTTGATGTCAAACAACCTCTCTAATGAGAGATTATGCACTTATATAGAGGTGAATCTCTTTAAAATAGAATTTTCCTACACCATAAGTCTATTAAGGAGAAATCCTAAAGATCTGCTTCAAATCTTAGTTGTTATTTTTTCCCAAAAACATAATTTTCAAGATAATTAAAGTCCCACAAAGATATTTAGGCACTACATTTTACATTATACACATTAAATTGATCATCGTCTTTCATCATCATCTATCATTAATTATCAGTTATCATCATTCATCATCTACGTCCACATACAATTCATGACAATGCAAGTAAACAAGAAACATACATATAATTCATGATAATCACCATCTAATGCAATTAAAATTAAAGACTATATAAATCCATATTATTAAATTCAAATACCATAGTAGATACTCAATAGTAGAAGTTTTCAAATTCAATATATAAAGTTTCCTCAATAATAAAAGTTTCTAATTTTCAAAACCCTCTTTTCTTTATACAATTCAACTCTTCTCTCTTCCCAACGGCTTCTTCCACTCGTGGATGTACCTCTTTCCCCAACACCAGAAATAACCCCTGAACTTATAAGATCTTCTCCGCAAAGACTGGCCGTGCATTTTTATAATTCTTTCTTCTTGATTTGTCAGCATCTCCATGCGACATCAAATTTGGATCAAAGTTGCTTTGGCTTTGAATAATATGTCGTGGTTGAGACCATGCTCTTTAATTATCCGCTTTAGTGTATTGTTTTGTTTGTTAACCAAAACAATATTTTCTTCAAATTTTTGTGTCATGGATAAGTTGTTCTTTGCGCTTCCAAGTGAAATTGCAAAACCTTCGCTCGACTCTTCAAATTTTCATATTTCAACCGCACAAAAAGAGTAATGTCAATATAAAATATTAATGTAAATTCAAAATTTCAAAATAACAAAAATGATTGTTTAAATGTAATAGTACTTACAAATAGCTCTATCTCTTTCGGCATTTGCGATTGATACCAAATCCTTGTCCTCGACCATTTGTTAAAAATATGCCTGGGCATCGGCACTAATATTTTCCAATTTGTTTAGTGCCTTATCTAAAATGTCGTCTTTATAGTTGTTGTTAAACGTGATGTCCCCACATCTTACTTGGGTAAGTAAGGAATCCATCTTTGCAAAGTGATTCTCGGATCGCAACGTATAAACTATCCCATTGCCAATAATTTTCATAATGACTAATAATTTCATGATAAGAACTTTAGCCCTTTTCTCCCATTCTATAAGTCACTGGATATGAGGAATAATAAACTCACCGATATGGGATTGACAATCATTACCAATTAAGTTCTCCAAAGGAAAACGTGGCAACTATTCACTATCTCGAATCTGATGCGCACGATCTTGCCGAGAAGAATGGGGCTTTCACCAAGATCAATCCGCCTTGCTTCTGCCTTTGGGTGGGCTGATCCTGCTTTTGAAAAAATTAATCAAGATCTAGATAAATAAATTTAAATCGTAATGTAATTCAAAATTGTAAAGCATATTAAAATTGAAATTTGAAGTATACCGCCGGCCTTGAATCATCTCGCTGGTATCGAAACCACCTTGGGTCATTGCATATCAATGCCCAAATAATCTTCATCTAAATTTATATTGTTCAAAATAGATATGACCGTTATGTAATCGGGCAAACCACCAAGTGATAGAGTTGGAATTCAAACGAGGAGGCAAGGTTTAGTGTCCCACTAGGGGCCGGAGCAAAAGGCATGCGCTTACCAATGTTATTTTTCACCGTTCCTCCGGTTGGCATTTTAAAATTAATGGTTGAGTGGGTGTCGCGCCGTGGTTTGATCATGACTCGATATGTGCTGAAAAGTACAAGAAAAAAAAAGAAAAATATTAAAACAATTCATAAAGTCAAAACAACGAAATTAAACGTATTATAGAAAATTTGTACCTTGTTGTCGAGGGGTTGTTTTTCTCGTTGCTTTCTGGTGGCCTCAGAGGAGTTGTACTTAGTGGCCGTCTGCATATATGAATGCATGCTGATCGTATGGAGTGAGTTGGGAAGAAGGTTCCAAAGTCCCTACAATTCATCAATATTAAATAATGTCAATTCTTTTGGTTAAAATTTAAATTGAAAATAAATATGCAACTTTGGAATTTCTAAATAATATATGAGAATGTATTACTTCTCTGTGTTTAACGAGTTCAAACCGCTGAGGGCTTGAGAGGAGTGAGCTTCCATTTCGATTGGGAGTCCCCCCGAAGCCTCCACGTGTTGTTGGCCTCTTCCTCTCGATAATTTCTTTTTTTTCGGGAAGGGCTTCAAGATATCTTCTCGGCAAAACATTTAAATTTAAGTTTTAATAATCGCACTATAATGTTGAAAATTGAAATACAATTACAAACTAAATAGTTTATACCTGTTGTTCTTCAAATGGAATTGAGAATTTCTTCAAAGCCTCAATGTAGCAAGTAGGAATTTCTTTATCTTTTAAATTTAAAATTTCCTCATAGTAGAAGCCGAGGAGATAGTTGTTGAATAAATGAAAGGTTTATCTTAGAGTTTTGAATTTATTATGCTCATTCTTTATTTTTTTGGATAGATATGTGCACCAATCGAATTGTCATTTTGAGATAGTGGCACAAAAATGTATGCGATGGCCTAATTTGGTATATCATTTTGCGACCCGCAAAACAATTAGCTTGAAAACGAAATAAGTAAGTGCAAGAAAGTGGTGTGCAATTGATTGTGTATCTACACCATGCCCGGATTTATCGACATGGGCTGCAAATGCGAAATAAAGTTGATAATTACTATAAATTTATAACAAATTGTAATGAATAATATGAATTAAAAGGAATTATACTTACAATCAACATGGAAATCATACGCTGATTCGAGAAATTTCTTGTCTTCTTCCATGAAGTGTTGCCTTGGTTGTAGCAATTGGTAAATTTCTGAAAGGAAGGCCCGTAAACCGATGTATGTCATTTGCTTCAATAGTGAATTGGAACATTTGGCCATCGTTCAGAGTCACATAAAAAATACCGTCCTCTGAATTGTAGCATGACAGAAGGTAATTCAAAATATCCGGATCTGTTTCAAATGGGGCATATTCACGAGCCCTATAAATTCACACTCTTCCATCAAAGCTTGATATTCTAAAGACATCTTTAAAGCCGTATGGATGTGAGGGCATAAGGGATTCCTGTAGTTGATCTTCAAAATCGATTGAGTTGGATTCTCTTGATTTTCTTGCTAAACTTGCAATTGGGAAGCATGTGAAGCTTCCATATCAGAAACAGAATCGCATCTTGACGGCATGATTTAGACCTACAAAAATTCAAGAACG
>CM031240.1:768477546-768606339 GCA_018340775.1 Taxus wallichiana var. yunnanensis
ATTAAAGACCAAGTCATTTTGGTGAATCAAACAAGGTGAGAGATTCACACACCACATGGCTATGGTGCTTTATGAAGTATGCAATCATAATTGATGGAAACATAACATTCCTTAAGAAACATGATTGGCATAACATTTTGAAGGTCAAAATAGTTACTTTAATTAATATGTTTTTTTACTTTAAATTAGAGATGTGATATAGAAATGTGACATATAACATTTCTACGGTTGTGCAACATATATTTTGCTTACCATTATGGAGCTATCTTGTAATATTTTCCCGATCTTTTGAAGCCATTGTATTGACTTTCAAAATTTATGAGGTAATATGCTTTTTCCTTTCAAATACAACTCAACAAATTGCATGAGAAACAATGAAGTAATTCACATGCCTAACATTGTATATAAAATAGGTGGCTACCTTCAAATATATATATATATATATATATATATGATTGAGAATGGAAAATACAATATTGTATATATAATTTGCAAAGTGTAAAAGGAATTTCGTACCTCCTTTATAGACTCTCATATCCATCTATTAGTGCATTTGGTTGATGATATTCAAATAGAAAGTGTAGTTAACATGTAATGGAGGTTTTGGACAGAGAGAGACATGAAGTCCTTAAAGGGATTTGTGGAACAATTGGCATGTTGAGAAGGATCCATGGTCAAAGGATATATTTTTCATCAAACCTTTTTCTACATGCCGGAATATATTGGAGAGGAATTTTCATAGATTCCACAAGTTTGGGATGCTAACTATACAAAAGATAGATTGGATAAAACCTTCATGGAAAAGAAAAAACAAATCAAACTTAGTATGTATTTAAATTCACAACAGAATTATAAAATGTACGATTAGTATTAGTTCACAACCAATTAGTTTTCTTATTTACATGTTTCATTATCATGTCATGTTGAAAAAGATGTAATAGATCATATCATAATGTTCAATACTTCAAAAATGGATGTGTGGCTTGAAAAATATGAAGAGAAGGTTAGTTAGAAGAGCTCTAGGTCCCTCTACTTGGATGGTGCACTCCACTTTATTTTGAATGAATAGAAATAAAATTCTTTATTGGCCAAGAGGTTGGGGATCCAACAAGCACACACTCCACTATACCCATGGAAAATGCTTACAATGAATTATAAGGGAGGAATTTGCTTTGAAAGATGAGGGAAGGGGAGTGAGAAATTAGACAAGGGGAATTAACTCGTGAAGTAGAAAATCATATTCTTGCCAAAGCTAATTAGAAGGTTCACATTCACAAATTATAGAAAGAAACAACAAGTTTAGAACATCAACGACCAGAGGAAACCATGCACACAAAGTTGCACACATTCATGAGTCATGAAAAGAAGCAATCCCTTTCTTTATTGACATCTTAACAAGTTGTACAATGCTGGAAAATAGAGGAAAATAGGTAGGGAAAGTGGAAGAATAGCTATCTCTTTTGCTTGCTCAAAAATCTCTCTCTTGAGTGTACAAAATTGACAACCCTTAAGAATGAGGGTGTCATTACATTTATAGAACTAGAAATGTCTCTTCATCTACCCCCCATGGTGTCCTTTCACTTGCCTTTTCCTAATGTGACTTTTGGTATTCCTAGGAAATAACATTAAGTCCCCTTTTATAAAATAAGGGTGACTTATTACATTATAAGACTATAGTCACATTAATGAATAAGAAATAGAAAAGAAAAAGAAAAGTGCACACCCTTAATGAAGAATTAGAACATGAAGGAAGAAGGGGGGGGAGAGAAGAGAGAAGAAGAAGGAAGAAGAGAGAGAGAGAGCACTATTATGAAGATGATCCCACCACCATTGAAGGACTCCCGAAGCAAATGTTGGTGAAATATCCATGCCTTTGAATGCCTTGTTGAATCTTACTACCATGGTATCACCTTCTTCTCCTTGAGGGATTTGGAAAACCGAGTGACTTGATACAATTCTCCACAAGGGAGTTGATGTTTCTACACTCGAGTACCAAGTCTGATGATTCTCAATGTGATGGAGATGATTGCTCCCATATCTCTACCAGAGATTCCAATGTGTTTTCTATGAATGAGAATGGATCTCTAGCCTCCTCTTGACTCGGTCCTCAAATGATTTCAACAAATCATCTATTGAAGTATCCAAGTTCACTACTGCACACCCAAGCTTCTAAATCTGGGCATCTACATCTTTTTGCATTTTCTCAACATCCTCCTCATATGAATCCATCTCATCGATGGCATGTTTTTATCAATTCATACCATGCAAAAAAATTTGGGCCCAAACATGAGACAAATCCTCTTCCATCGATGAGAACACTTCTTTAGTTACCAAAAGAGATGACTTGACCTTTCCCATTTCCATGACCAATGAGTACACCTAGTCCCATTGGTTTTCTCAGCCTCAATTACCTCCTTTTTTGTGAGTACCTTCATTTCGTGCCATCCATGTATCGTACAAAGGTCATCATCTCTGGAAGTAGTGTCTTCCTTTCTCAAGAATCATATTCACCCATTTTCATTCAATTTTCCTTGCATGGTGAATCCTGAGTCTTCTTGATGGACTCGGGATCAAAGCTACTTACTGGAGTGACTTCTTCGGCTAGGAGGGCATTGGTGGCACTTGGATCTAAGAGCACTTGGACATAGGATGTGAGATTTTGAATGTGGTCATCCACTTGATCAATATTTTCCTTGTATTCCTTGATTCTCGCGATGAGGCGAGTGGATGACTCATGGAACAAGTGCAGATCACCTCCATGTGTTTCTAGTCCAAGGGGAATCATGCTTATTTCATAATCAGTCTGGGGTCATCTCCTCAATGGGATTAATGACCTTTGGCTTGACTATCTCAATGTATTGTTTCTCGAGGCGCCACTATAGAATCTTGAAGCCACTTGAGCCAACTTTCCTTTCTTTGACTTGACCATTGAAGTGATCACCAAAAAGTCAAAGAATGAAACACTTGTTTCACCATGTGGGTTTCTATCATGATTATCTCCTACATCCAGGGAATATCTCATTGGTCTTTGGCTCGAAACTGGTCATCATCATCAGTAGCTTCTTTTCCTCTGAGAGGAGGTGAGTCTTGCGTGGTGGGCCAATGCATGAGTAGGGAGATGAGGAGTTGGAGATTGTTGTGGGGCGAAGAGCTTTGAAGGGTCAATTTCCCCTTGTTCAAGATCCACCATGGGTATTTCTTCTTTCTCTTCTCTTGCAATCTCCTCAGTAGCGATGAGCCTCAGGTTCCTCTCTACTTTCCTCTTCAACTTTCTCCTAAATGAGTTGAACTGGGAGCCTTATCCTTAGTCTTGGAGGAAGAGTGATATGATGCACTTGTATCTCTAAAGGGATGGGAAGTTTCTGATGAAATGAGATCATCCCTTCTTCTTCTGAACCACTCTTTGGATCTCTTGATCACTACTCTCTGCATGTTCTTTGATGTCACCAAACTTGCACACACTCCAAGCCACCTGGGGGAGAGGGGAAGCCTTGATTGTAGGGTATTCAAGATCAAACATCTTCGAGCCATCTTCTAGTACACCATCCTCATACCATTCAAATATGAATTTCCTCATCTGTTCCACTATCATCCTCTTATGGTCACGTTAACGACCTCATACTCATCAATGTAATTTTCCCATAAAGTCTTCAATTTGGGGCACATGATGCAAAGTCGAGAAAATGGAATGAATCTGGATCCTCTCTGATATCAAATTCCATCCCTGACAGCATGTAGGAGTGCATATTGATGGGAGCTAGGGAAGCTTTGACATTTTTCGGCATCATGGTGAAATCTTACATGTGAAAATCCCCAATGAGATAGGGAAAGAAACTTGCTTCTTTTTTCTACTCTTCAACTTATTGTTCACATGCACCAATTTCCTGCACAACTCCATCAACACCATTCTATCACTTGGGAAGCAAGGAAACCTCCATGGAGCATGATCAAATCCTGATACCTAGATGTATGAGAAGGTTGAGAACTGGATGAAGCATGAGCCATACTTCTTGACCAAGGTAAGTGGCTTGAGAAGACATTCTCAAATGTTGATTACCCTCGAGCATTTTGACCACGAACATTGTGAATGTGTCATTCACCTTGGCATAATGTTGATTTCTTTCCTTTCAGGACCAATTGTGGGTACTTCTCAAATGCAGGATATTTTAGGAGATGTTCTAAGTAGGTGACAAGCCCCTGAATGATCTTGTGTTTGTTAAGGCATAGACAAGATATGAGGTCATGAAGAATCTCTTTGAAGCATGCACCTGAGCAATTGGAAAGTGTAGATATCACTTGATGAGCTTCCCCCAATCAATCATTTGTTTTCCTTGGATGATCATGAGGATGAAGAGTGTCCATCCAGTCCAAAAATAATTTTTTGCTTTCTTCCCCATTACCCGACTCAAAAGAATGATAACATCAGAGAAAACATTGTGGAACTCACTACGAGAAAGAGTCTTTGGTGTGAGAAGGCTTCCTCTCGTGCTTCAACCAAGAGCTAAGTGCGAGCCCTTGGAGATAGGACTCGGTCTTGACCATTCAGAAGATGTAAATTCCTTGGTGATTATGACCATATCTTTCTCGATGGGATCTGCATTCCTTGAGATATGGCTCTTGGATTAAGCACAACCAAGACTAAATTGTCATCTTCCCTGATTGTCCTCGTGTCTAGTTCATAGTGTTGAGCACATGCCAACAATAATTCAATGTTTTTCAAGGACTAGGGATGGCCACCTACTACATACAATCCACTAGGAAAAATATTTTCTCTTCAAGGTTCTCTCGGCCCACCAAACATTCTGTGTTTGAGCTCCTCTAGGTCCATGTGAGTAACATTGTTGTCACCCACACTCAAGAACTTTGAGGTGAGGGCCGAAATGGGATTTTAGACCAGTGAACTTGAACTTCATGGTGGAAAAAAGAAACAATATATAAGTTACTATGGAGATGGTAGCAACTTTCTGCACTGGGACCGAAAATTGCTATTTTTGAAACTAGGTCCCAGAGCTGCTATTTTGGGCAGGGTTGTTTTTTTGCCTTGTTTTTGCACTTGAGGTGTTTCCTTCACATTCCAAGCATTATTCACAGATGTTTTGGGGTCAATTTTAAGCACTTTCTATTTTTAGAAAGTTATTTTTTTATTTTTTGATTTTTTTGACTTTTTTTGACTTTTTTGACCCGCGTGCCCTAGTTTTTAGTTTGTATGATTTTCAGTGTTCTTTCTTTTGAGGGTTTTTCCGTTTTTGGAAACTTACTAAAAATGGAAAGTGCAAAACCAATGGCACACTTACTATTTTTAGAATCTAAACTTTGGGTCAGTTTGAGGAAAAAACTCAAGATTCTTTTTTCATTTTTGTTCTTCAGTCTCTTGTTCAAAATTTCAAGTTCACCCACTTACCTGATTGACGGAAAATGAAAAAAATGACACTCTAGGCAAAAATTTTTCAAATGATGCCATTAAAAATAGGGGAATATTTTGATATTTATTTTTTTTAGCTTCAAGGCATTTGGATGAGGAATATTTTCCCAAAATTTCACGAAGATCCGATGCACGGTTTGAGAGATATGAGCAATTCTTTATTTTTGACCCTAGGGTTTTTGACAGCTCACTCATAGGTGGTTTTTGTTCTCAGATCTCTATTTTTGTGTTTGCAGTAGTGAGGAATGGTATAAAAATTGATTTTAAGGTGATATGGAAGGTTCCAAAGGTGGCAAAATGGAGGAGAAGAGGAAAGGATTTAGTTGAAATTTTCACGGGTGTGTACGGGTAAGCAAAAGAAGCTTGAGAAGCAACAATGAAAACTGAAAAAATTTACATATTTTAAAATTTGGAAGGAGAAAAATTTCTTGTCCCAACCATCCCAATGGTTTGGGATGGTTGGTGAAAAAAATTCCCCCTTCCTATTGGGCCAAGTGGCATGATGAAATTTGCGAGTTGGGGATGAGAGGGGGCTAGGAAATAAGCACACCAAACACCCATTTGGGTCATGTGGGTGACCGAGGGCCAAAATGGGAGGGGGGGAAATTTTATTGCACCATCCATCCCAAAGGTTTGGGATAATTGGTGCACAAAAGTGCCCCTTCCCATTGGTCCATGTGGCGGAATATGACAGGATGGAGTGGGGGCATGGATTTGGTGCACGGGGCTCAAACTTGCAAAAGGAGCTTAAAATGGTCATTTTGAGTCTAGGGGATTAACTGGGAGAGGGGTGCATTTTATTGCACCATCCATCCCAAATCCTTGGGATTTGGTGCACAAAAGTGCGCCACCTTCCCATTGGCTCAAATTTCAATGCAAAATTTGACTAACTCCTTAAGTCGTACCTTGGGGAGCAACTTGTCGAGGCCATATATTTGAGTTCCTAGAGGAGTTTTTTGATGATTATTTATATGATTTCACATGAAAATGGCCTTTTGAATCCAATGGTGATGGTATCTCATGCCTTGATTCTTCTTGAAACCCCTTTAAAAATAGGATTTTTGTTTAGGATCTAAGATTGTGCATGTGAAAACAGTTGTGGACAAAAGTGCTTGAGTGTTGTGAAAAATATGAGACCACCATCCTCTAGGGATATGAATTATATTTCTGAATATATATTTTTTTGGATCCTAACTCCTTACGGAGTTCTAGAATTTCTTCTCAAGCTCAAGAGTTGTTTTTGCACTATGCACTGCTTAAGCCTCCAAGACCCATTTTTGTTGAAACTGCTCCAAAACTTCTTGAAACTTCCCAAATTATTCCAAAAATGTTTGTACAAATTTTTATCTCTCGATACACCTCCATGATGGGTTTTGATCCTCCATTTTCTCTTGGGGGTGTGTACCAGCTTTAAGAAGACTAGAGAATAGCCTTTCCCAAGCTTGTCAAAAACCTGTCTTGAAAGAACTTGCTTTGGAAGTACTACTCAAAATGATCTTTGAGAAAACAATTCGGGTAGGATATGATTGTTATGCTTTTAGGTGTGAATTTTTCCCTTACTAAATATCATGACAACATGTTGATTGGAATTGCGTTCATATTTAGAATATCTACATGAAAATAATTTAATAATTATAACAAATGAAGTATCATATATAATGCAAAGATGTGGAGAATCATGAAAAAAATCAATGTAAATTAATTTATAATTCTAATAATTGATAGGTGTTTAAGAATTCCATGAATGTGGTTAGACATCAAATATTTCCATGTGGAAAACATTTACAAGCGTTGTTGTTGTGGAGATATTTAGAATATCTAGACTATGCAAGATAAAAAATAGTAAAAATTGATTATAGAAGTTTTCAAATTTTGATATTTAAGTATCATGATAACATAATTTTCAAAATGAACATGATAGGAGCCTTTATTCAATTGAATTTAGTAGATCACTACGTTGGAGAAAATGTCATGTGTTTCCTCAACATTGTGATCATTTATTACTTATATTATTTTTATGCAATTTGTATTAATAACAAAATTTTCAAATGGGAAGTTGATAGGAGTCTTTATTGAATTGACTTTAGTAGAGCACTACCTAAGGGGAGAGAGTCACGTGCTTCCTCAACATTGTGATTATTTATTACTTATATTACAATTATGTAATTTTTAATATAAGCCCTATTGTTTGTTTTAAACCTTTGGGATAACTATGTATGTAATTCTTTTATCTTGTAATGAGAAGAAAAATAGTTGGCAATTTGTATTAAATTTTGAGCCACACATGAGACATGTAGTTGATGATAATAATTTTGTATAATGGATATCATTAGGAAGGAATAATATTCTTCATAAAAATGATCATGTGAGTCAATGAAGAATATAAATTAGACATTAAAATGTCGATGAAGATCTAGATTAAAGACCCTACTAAAATAATCAAGTTGGTGAAGTTGGAGATGATAATTAATAAGTTGGTGAAATTTAAGATGAAGATGATGCAGTTGGAAAATGTGAAGATTATGAACAAGGATAAGAAAATTTCATCAAAAATATTGAGATTGATGACCTTGCAAATAATGACCGAGTTCTTGAGATGATCAAGTTGACAAAACTAAAGGTGATGAAGTTGAAGTTTAAAAACCTAAATATAACAAAGTATATTTTGAATCAATTACTATTGATATATTTTGATAGTGAATGAAATTCATAAGTAAACGAATCTAAGCACCATGTGTGGGGATAATCGTGCACTTAGACATAAGTTGTAAAGGTTATAAAGAGTGTGTCTTTAAGATACAGTACTTGAATAAATAGAAGTGTGATTTGCATAATGCAACTTGTATTTAATATGGAAGAATAAAGAAATAATACAAAGATGTAAAATAGTATGACAAGGCTAGGAGAGTGAGGTATTATGATTAGAAAGAGAAAAACTTCTTTAATATTCCTAAATTAAATGTGCAATACTTATGTGTATGGAACATATTACTACTTAGGTATGAATAATCATTCTTACTTAGATCATCTCTCAAGGATGTCGATCCTTGGCGATTAGTATGTTACCACTTACAAAAACTAGTCACAATGTTGATGGTTAAAAAGATGAGTTTAAAGTCATTCAATCCTCCAATTGCCAATTAAACTTTTTAAGTACATAGTGTTTGATCTTTGCATTGGATGGATACTTTCAAATATTATTTGATGGCCTTAACTAAATTGTCATCTAGCTAGATAATGAGAAGCAAATTTTTCATATGGTTGTTGTCTAGATCCATTACATTAATGCGAGTCTTTGAGCCACAAAGTTGATTCATGGTTTTCGAGTGAGGTAAGCTCTGCCAAGGTGTTATAAGGGGTTTGCAAGGATATGAAGCATTATAAGATATTGTGGTGGCATGTAAGGAAAATATGAGAATTGCTTATGTGCACGTTGTGAGGTCCTCAATGCATGAGAGGAACTCCAAGTTTAGAGGTATGAGGATATGCATGTATGTAAAGGAGGAGTGTTAGTGATTGCATAGATCAAGAATGTTGTAATTTTCATATATAGAGAGGAAAAGAAAGGGACAGGGTTCATTTAAGAGACCTCTTGAAATCGGAGGTGGAGAATACATAAATCCCGAACCGGTTCATGGGAAGCGAGTTGATTATGAAATTTTTTTCGCACGATTGTCAAGTTAGTATAGAAGGTTAAGCGCTGCGACGAGATTTCTTGCCGCGCATATAAAATTAAAGACGCCTACTCAAAACCTAATCAAGCATTTTTGACACGCGAAAAAAATCTCCTGTCGCGAGTCTGATCCGACCTCTTTCTCATCAAAAAATAAGTTGTCGCACATCAACAAAATTTTGTCGTGCGGGTTATGAAGATGATGAGTGTGTCAACCACCGTAATGACGCGCGTGAGGTCTAGAACAACCCTTTTTTCTATCGTCGTCCCACCGCCTCGTATATATCATTCAGTCGGCGTCAACATGCGCGATCAACTTCTTCGCCAATTCGGTGTCATACTTCCTCATCACGATCATTACAACTATTGTCACGCGTCGTCAAAATGCCCTTGTCGCGTCAACCGTCATCTTTTTGTTGTGCGTCAAAATCACAATAACGATGTCTGAATCTACTGGTGCTTAAGGGTGCGAGAGTTCAAATTTCAAGTTGACAATTTGTTAAGCTACTTGAGGTATACTACTCGAATCAGCTGATAGGTCGATGTTTTCAAATTAAGGCGTATGAATATTTTTAGCAAACCTTCGAATAATTTGCCTTTTCAAATTTTCCTAAATGAAATTTTAAGCCATATTATGAATATTCGCCTCTAAAATTATCCTGAAAGGGAAAATTAGTATTGAGTTCAAATAAAAGTTATGTAACCATTGAAGAGTTGAGGAATTGAATAAATATCAAAAGTAATAATTGAAACATATATTATGTAATCAATCAAAACATTTATCAAGGGTAATGGAAAAAACTATCGAAAGTGTCGTGGTTGCATTGAGACTACAAATTCCACAATATTATCAAGTGTGAATAATGAGAAATATTGATTAATTTATAAATGAATTCTATTTCATAGTATTATGATGGATATATGACACATAATGTGTTTCCCTTATTTTTGAGACAAACCAATATGTATTTATTTTGAGGCATAGTGTGCCCTTTTTATGTATACTTCATTTGAGACACCTTTTGATATATTGGAATTCAATGGTCTTGCTTTTGTGTGTGTGTGTGTGTGTGTGTTTATGTAGACATATATGTATATATATGACATGCAGGCATACATAGCATGTGTATGTATGTATCTATATGGGCATTTGTGTGTATACATGTATGTATGCAAATATGTATATATGTATTTTTGTATGTATGTATGTATACATACATAATATTACACAAACATATGTAGTTATATATGTGTGTGTATTTATACATATGTGTATATATGTACATGTATGTATGTATATCTATGTATGTATGTATACATATACATACATACATGCATACATATATACATGTATAGATGCATATATGCACACACGTGTGCGCGCATGCCCACACACACACAAAACACTAGTCACAAGTGTTGACACACACATTAGTGCATAATAGAGTATGTTTACTTTTTAATTCCATGCACACATGTTTAAGATGATTGTCTAATTGAGCTAGCTTTGATTTATCTGAACTTGGTACTGAGTGTTTTTAATGTGTTTAGTTACAAAATCAATGATGACTACATATAATCATTATTTTGGTTGAAATCCTAGTTGATATCTTCATGTTGATCTTATGTTATATTGATATGAAATTCATTTTCTTTCATTATATTGAGGATGCAATTTTGATGTACCTTGTGTTGGCTAGATTTTCGCATAGCATCAAACCTAGCGGTCATGAGATAAATCTCCCTCATTTAACCGGCGAGGCTCCGTGTCGATTGTCAATATAAATGTGTTATTATCTATGAGGGTTTTACTTTAACCACTTAGTTCATGAACCATAACTAAGAAGTTTCCACAAGTAAGTAGTTGTTTAAGAAAGGAAGATTATAGAAGAAAGAAGTAAAGGAAATACATAGAAGAAATGGGGAAGAGTGCATCCCAATTAGTAGATAGGGAGCTAATTGTATGCACATAGAAGAAACTTAATAGATATGAAGCATTATAAAGCAAAGTCACTCTAGATCCGGTCTAAAATAACACAAAGTTTATCAAGAGATCTAAGATTCAAAGCAAGAAACAAAGTACACCGTGACATTCTCCTAAACCTGCTCCTTTGTATTTCTCTACTTCAGATTGCTCTCGTGGGTTCAAAGACAAAGTCTAAAACACAAGATTACCACTTAAATTTGATTGATTACCACGAAGGTTCTTCCTCTACTTATAGAATGTAGAGGGCAATTACAAGTTGAAAGCTTTAGTTGAATGGCACATGTGGAAGTTGAAAGAAACAATGCAATCTTCCTCTTGGAATTCCTCTTTGCGTGACATGTATGATTTGCAGGAAAATAGAACCTTCTATTTTGCACATCCGCCACCTATTAGTAGTTGACTTCAAGTAATGACTTTTAAACCAATCACTTAAGTTGTAAATTGAATTGATCGCTTCATTACTTTGTCGAAGGAAAGAAGAAGGAAAATTAAAGTACTTTATCCTTTTTCATGTCTCATAAATTTGATCAAACTAGATAAAAGTAGATGTAAACAAGTGAATTACTGGCGGTTGGAATAAAGTGGAAATTTGCCTCTGCAATCCTTAAAGCTTTTGCATTTAAAAGTTGTACATGCATCGGTGCAATTGGCCGAAGATAACTATCATCCTTATTTTTAATTGCATATGAGCAATTAAAAATTTAAAAGCACTTTGAATGAAAATTCAATGAAGGCTTATTTGGGAAGATGAGAGCACATGCACAAGGTCTTGGAAGGAATTTCCCACGCATGTCTTCTTCATGGGCTGCATTCGAAATAAGAGGATGAAGCCTTTGTGCGAAGCTTTGAATATGAGATCTATTGATTATATGGATTTCATTTATAAATGAATATGGATCTACACTCATAAAAATTAATTCAAGCTTTGGGCTATGGATGGAAAATTATGATGGAATAATTCCACATTTTGAGGCATGAGTGAAGTCTTTCCTCTTATCTTTTTTCCGAGCCTAGATCAAACCAATATCTGTAAATTTAGAAGTGATGGCATCCGTTGTGTTTCTTTTCATCTTTCTTCACCATAGCTTTGTCTATCTTATTCGAATAATTCTTTTTCTTCTTACTTGGCCTTTCTTCAATATATTAGTGCAGATGGACAATTCTTGATTCGGAGGATATATGTGTGTGTGTATGGGCATTGTAAAAACTCTTTTCCTTTGTAAAGCACACCAGTAATGAATTCCTGTTTATTTAGACAAAAATGTGCCACCGGAGCATGAATAGTGAATTTTAATTGTAAAAATATGCACTTTTCAAACTGCCCCTGTGTGTGGTGTTTAATTTGTAAAGAGAGCATGAATACATATCTGTAACACACACACACAATTATGCAGACAAAGATCAACCTCCTTCAAAGCATGCACCAAATTTGGAAGCTTTTAGCCTTGTTTCCACCTTGCCCTGAGCAAATCCTTCTTCATGGGGGCGCATGTATTCTTTACACATGAATCATATTCACCCATATGGTGCCTTTATGCTTATATAACATTCATAATTCTATAATTAATAATTGCCCTAACAATTAAAGGCAATTAATTAATTAAAAATCATGCTCTTCTCTTTTAAAAATAGCATGTTTAAGGACAACCATCCAATAAATTAAATCAATCCATTTAATCCTTCACACATCACTTCACTTAAGCTTCACATGTGCTTTGACCATAGCCACTTTGAAAATAGGAATTAATATAATCATTTAATACTTTAAAAGTATTAATTCCTTCTCAAAAGGGCTGCATTAAATAAATTAAATTTATTTAATGTTGGAATTTATTTCATTGATTTATTCCCCTTTTCTTTTGTACTTTTCCACAAGCCTGGTATGTAAAATGGGTGAATAAATATTAACAAATATTTATTTAATGCATTATATTCACCCAAGGTACACTTTTTGCATAGTAGAATTCTATTTTTAAGATTTCGACAATGTGATTTTTACATGTATAGAAATCCCATGATCCACTTAAGTGATTTGACTTTGACAATGGGATTATTTACACTGTGCAAGGCACATAAAATCCACGTGATTTCACTTAAGTCACTTTTCTTTTATTTCACCATGGGAATTTTTACCTGCATGCACACACACACTTTGCGCACACAATTTTCCCACTTTGTAGCTTAAGTGAATTTTCTAACACAAAAAGTACACACACATGTATAAAATTCACCACCACAAACTTCTATTTTTCCCATTCAGTGCACTAAATCCTTTGTTTTTCAAAAATGTATGTTTACTTTTTTTCCCAATTCCATGCACACATGGGCATAATTAAGATGATTGCTCTAAAAATGGGCTTAGCTTTGATTTCATCCGAACTGACACCACAAAAACACGAAAAATTGCCAAAAGTTGCAAATAAAGCCCAAAACTTATTAATGTGTTTAGTTAAAAATCTTCGGCACATAGAAATAATAACATATTCGCTCATAATAGAGTTAAAACAGAGCGCAAATAGCCTCATACGGGGCTTAAAATAATTAAATACAAATTTCTGCAGATCCCGATCTTAAAACAATTTTGATCTTATTTTATATTCTTTGATTATCTTGAAATTCAAAACTTTTAAAAACTTTCATTTTAAAAGTATTGAAATTTTTTCGGATAGGGTAATCAATTTTTGAAATTTGTGACACCACCTTGTATAGGATTATGTATTGGCCAAGTAAGGAATATTGGACTATATTGATCATGCAACTACCAAAACTAATAAGTTATTAGAGTTAAGATTTTAATATATAACACTTCACCTAGCTGAGGGCTAATAAGCATTGGTAAAAAAATTGTCTATGTTAGGGCCTCGCCTCATTCTAAACCACTTTACCCTCACTCATGGAAGTTATAGAAACCTCTTGAAAGTTAATTAGGGTACATGGATAAGTTAACAAAATCTTCCCAACTTGTAAAATTTCCGAACTTGTAAAATTTTGAAGTGGTACAAATTGCAAATTAAATTATTTTAGAGGTGAAAGCTAAGACCCTTTAATTTAAGGATGTACTTGGTAGAGTTTTTAGGGATATTAGAATATTGTTAAGACATTGAACATCTCATTGATACTTTATATAGAAGGAATTAATGGGTATTTAAGAGGTCCTTGCTTGCCTATGAACCTTGTAAGTTGGAGTAATTGCACTTGTAACATAAGTTAATAGAAGTAATACTTTTTGAGGAAATTTTGAGGATGGAAAGGGACAAGTTTGAACTTCCTATTGGTTAATGATTGAAAGTTTTCTTATGATGGGAAAGAGGGCTATCCTTATGCACATTGTTTTTTATTTTTAACATTAAATTGGAGCTCAAGCTTAGAGAATTTTTGAAGTAGCTTTGGGAGATTAGTGATAATTTTAGTGCATAAATCTTAGAGAAGAATTGGACATGATTCAATCAAAGGAATAAAGGTAGGAATACCTTGGAAAAAATCATGCTTTGATTTTTTTAATTTAAAATATCTTATTTATATTTTCTTTGGAAAATCATACAAGTTTTGATGGATAGACGTGGCTACTTAGTGTTGTCACTAACCCAAAAATGTTAATTTTTTTATTTTTATGAGTTTTTGGTCAAGTGACCTAGTTTACTTGGTTGTATCTACCTTCTTGTTGTCAAAGAATGCAAAAATTCCAACAGTTAGCCAAAGTTAAGTGAATTTTGGCTTTGATTGGTCAATGCGGACTTTGGAGGAACAATTCCTTTGTTCCTCATGTTCCCCGCATTGTCGATTTATCCACATTGTATGGGTTGGTAGTGTTGGTCGATTTTTAGTGATCCAGCGGAACTTGTTCCATCATTCCGCTTGTTCTCCTTATCTGCATCTATCGCATTTCTGCAACCCTTTCCTTTACATCGATTATTGCGGTGATTTTGGGAACTCGTGAAACTTGTTCCATCTTACACTCTGTTCCCACGAGTCCATTTTCTTTAACTCTCCTCCTATCCTTCTTTGTGGTAATTGTGGGAACTTGTGGAATGGGTGGAACGTATTCTTTTATTTTTAGCATTCTCTGCATCCACTGAATCTCCCGCAATATGTTACGTTCCTTGAGTTCCCCAAACCTCTGTCATATCTGATTCCTAAGCAAATGGGTAAAAAAGTGCTCTTGTGGGCCCTATAACATCCGCATAACACTTTCCTAAGCCTTAAATTGAGTTTTTGTCCCAATCTCAATACAAATAACCCCATAGTTCTCTTTTTCACATTTTCAAATAGATTTTATTGTGCCTTGACCATTTCCTTGCTCTTGTGCACCAAAGTGGTTTTTCGGCCATAAATTTGACATTTTTCATCCAAATTCAAAAATTCAAGTTGCGTTAGGACCGTTGTGAAGGCACCTTTCTTTTCATGCAAAAGGTGAGTGGTTTTATGATGCAAGAGTATCATTTTATTAGTATAGGGATAAGTATATAGGTAGTCATATTTAAATAGTTATCTTTTTATTATTTTATTTATATTATATTTTACATAAAATTGGATAGTAATTAGGTGGATAAGTAAATATTATGCTAAATAAGGCTCTTGAGTCATCTTGTAAAATAAACTTGATGTGTATGAAGGTACTTAGAATGAGGATTTCATCTTTTCTATGTTAAGTGTGTGTAGTCGAGTTGTTTTGGAGTCAATGTAGGAGTGAAATCCAATTTTAATCAAATTGTAAAAATATAAGGATTGAGAATTATCTATTTAATCCAGGATATATGAATGTAATGTTTTAGATGATTAAAAAAGGAGATTTGGTGTGACATTTTCAGCCTTTCAGAATCAACTGTTATTGAGATTCTTCACGTGCAGCAAATACAATTTTTTCATATGATTTAGAATGATTATATTTATCTTGATTTAAAATTGGAGAATGAAGGCGTATTGATAGGAATCATGCTGAAATTTAATTCAATATATAAGATTTTAATTTCACAGTTAAAAACGTTTTTTTTAGTATCTGCAGGCCTGAATTTGGGAAGGATGTATCTTTAGAATTAATCAACTAAACTGGCTTAAATTTAGATAGTATTTCTGCCCCAATGTTTAAAGAAAACCCACAAAATTTTAGATCAAATGGTTGCCTACAAGTGAAGATATCTTTAGCAGAAATTTCCAGCAATCGAGAGGTAAAACCAACGACAGGAAGTAAAAATTAGAGGTGAAATTGATCAAATTAAATGTTGGAATGTTTGGGTGAGTTATAAAATTATCTTATAGTCACAACAAAGGAAATTCAAGGCTTAGAGGTTAATTAAATTCATGATAAATGACTGATCTCATATTTCCAAGCTGATTACAAAGAAATTCTTTAAGGAATTCTTGTTTTCACATTTGGTATTTTGAGTCCTTGGCATCTATTTATTGGTATCAGAGAAAATAAAGGCTTGATAAAGTCAGAAAGGCAGAGAAAGAAAGATAATTGGCTACAAGAAGTGATATCAAGAGAAGAAGGAAGGTTATTTAAGAAAGTGCAAAAACAATGGCAGCTAGAGCAAGAGCAGGAGGAAGAGGAGGTGGAGCAAGAGCCAATCAGGCTACTCAGGCCCAACTCATGGAAGAGATTAGGAATCTCAGAGAAAGGCTTCAAGATGTTGAAATGTCTTAGAGGAGAGGAATTGAGTTAGGAGATGTTAGTGAAGAAGAACCAGGAGTAGTAACAACGGTTGAGAAGTAGTTGTTCCAGACAGAGCAAAAGAGATATTTTTAAAGGCCATTATAGGGGCTAGTTCTAAGCCTAAAATGGAAATTCCAATGTATGAAGGTACCTTGAAACCAGAAGAGCTCATTGACTGGATTGATGTAATGGACAAGTATTTTGAATATGAATAAGTGGAAGATGACAAGAAGGTCAAATTTTCTGTTACCAGATTGAAGAGCCATGCATCCATTTGGTGGGATGGAGTGCAGAAAGATAGGATCTAGAAAAAAAAAATCAAGAGATTGGAATAGAATGGTGGAAAAACTCAAAGGTAAATTTTTACCCAAAGATTATCAAACTAGTTTGTTTAGATCTCTTCAAAATTTAAGGCAAAAGGATATGTTTGTGAAAGACTATACTAAAGAATTCTATAGGTTGACTATAAGAGCAGGACATACAAAGGATGATTTAGAGAAGGTAGCCAGATATCTTAATGGTCTGAAATTTTCCATTCAAGATGAGATCAACATGCTATCACCTAGGATAGTTGAAGAAGCTTATCAATTAGCACTCAAGGCTGAAGAGAAGATTTCAAGGAAGAAAACTTCATATACAAGAGGAAGAGGAAAAACCTTCAGAGGTAGAGGTCAACAAGGAAATAGAAGGCAGTTGTAATCATATCAAGAGGAAGCTAGCAGCTCACAAAGTTCAAGAGGAGGCTATGCACCAAGAGGAAGAAGACCTTATCAAAGAGGTAGAGGAAGATTCTTGGGTAAGTGTTTTAAATGTAACAAATATGCAGGTCATAGGTCTTATGAGTGTCTCTAAAATCCTTCAACCATCAAGAAAGAGGTGCTCATGTGGCTCAAGGTGAAGAGGAGGAAGAAATGGAAGAGCCAGAGGTTCATGAAGACTTACCAAAAGTTGGTGAATCACTCTTGATGAAGAGGATTTTTCTCAAGCCAAACAAGGAAGTCATTGAACCACCTCAAAGGAAGAATTTATTCAGAACTACATGCAAGAGCAAAGGAAAATGCTGCAAAGTAATCATAGACAGTGGGAGCACAAACAATCTTGTCTCAACAAAAATGGTGGAGAAACTTGGATTGGAAAAGGTAAAACATCCTACTCCCTACAAAGTGTCATGGTTACAAAAAGGACATCAATTTTAGTTAATGAACAATGCAAAGTATATTTCCAAATAGGGAGCTATAAGGATCAAATAATTTGTGATATTATGCCTATGGATGCTTGTCACATTTTTCTTGGAAGACCATGGCAATATGACAGAGGGCGTTGCATGATGGAAGGCATAACACTTACACCTTTGAGAAGGATGGAAAGAAGCATGTTCTCAAACCTTTGCAAGAAGACAAGGCAAGCCTTTGAATCAAGTCTACAGTGTAATGTTAGTGGTAAGGAGTTTCTACATCAAATGAAGCAAGAAGAGGTAAATTTTGCTTTAGTAGGCAAGCCTAAGAGTGTTGTTACTAATACAAAGCTTATTGATTTTCCTCAAGAGATTCAAGATATGTTGAATAATATGTGGATATCATAGTATATGATCTTCCTAATGAGTTACCTCTAGTTAGAAGCATTAGCCATCATATAGATTTGATTCTGGTGTTAATCTTCCAAACAAGGCTGCTTACATGATGACTCCAAAGGAAAATGAAGAGATCAAAAGGAAAATACAAGAATTGTTAGAGAAGGGGATGATAAGAGAAATCTTGATTCCTTGTGTTGTGCCTACAGTATTGAGTCCAAAGAAGGATGGAGGATGGAGAATGTGCACACAGATTCAAGAGCAATCAACAAGATCACTATCAAGTATAGATTCCCATTGCCTAGAATTGATGATTTGTTGGATTGTTTAAGTGGAGCTAAGTATTTTTCCAAGATATATTTGAAAATTGGTTATCATCATATCAGGAAATTAGAGAGGGTGATGAATGGAAAACATCTTTTAAGACTAATGATGGACTTTATGAATGGTTGGTTATGCCATTTGGTTTGAAAAATGCTCCTAGTACCTTTATGAGGCTTATGAATGAGGTGTTTAAGGATTTCACAAGTAAATTTGTTATAGTTTATTTGGATGATATTTTGGTATATAGTCAATCAAAGGAAGAGCATCTTAAGCATTTGAGATTGGTTCTTGAGAAATTACATGAAGAGAAGCTACTAATCAATCTTAAAAAGTGTACTTTCTTGAAGACAAAGTTGATCTACTTGGGGTTTGTGATCTCACAAGAAGGATTGAAGATGGATAAGGAGAAAATTAAGGCAATCATTGAGTGGCCTACTCCTAAAAGTGTTTTTGAGGTAAGAAGCTTTCACATGTTTGGCTAGCTTCTATAGGAAATTCATAAGAAATTTTAGTGGGATTTGTGCTCCTATAGTAGACACAATTAGAGGTGATAAAAAAAATTCCAATGGACTGAGGAAGCTGATAAGAGTTTCCATTTTCTTAAGAAAAAGATAACAGAGGAACCAATTTGGCATTACCTAATTTTTCTAAACTTTTCAAGTTGAGTGTGATGCTAGTGGGAATGCAATTGGTGCAGTGTTAAGTCAAGAAGGTAAACATGTTGCTTATTTTAGTGAAAATTTGAATGATGCAAAGAAGAAATACTCAACATATGATCAATAATTCTATGCCATTGTAGAAGAATTGAAGAAATGGAGACATTATCTCATGCCTAAAGATTTTTTTTTGTTTACTGATAACTATGCTTTGCTATTTATAACTAGTCAAATTGAGTCAAAGGCATGTAAAATGGATAATTTTTTGCAAAGTTTTACTTTTTTATCAAGCATAAGAGTGGTAAATCTAAACAAAGTTTCATGATGCTTTGAGTAGAAGAAGTTTGATCATGCATGAGTCTCAAATCAACATACTAGGATTTGATGATTTGAAGGAAATGTATAAAGAAGATGTTGATTTTAAAGATGCTTATGAGGCTTGTATGAATCCTATTAGTAATGATAGAAGTCCTGGATGGATTTCATGATTCAAGAAGGACTATTGTTCAAGGGCAGCCAGCTATGCATACCAAAAAGTTCCATGAGAGAAAATTTGGTGAAGGAGAAACACAATGGCAGTTTAGCAGGGACATTTTGGACAAAACAAGACACTAGCTCAACTAAGTGCTCATTACTATTGGCTAGGTATGAGTAATGATGTTAAGAATTTTGTTGAAAGATGTAAAGTATGTCAACATGCTAAGGGAAGCAGTCAAAATGCTGGTTTATATCAGCCATTGCCAATTCCTAACAGGCCATGGGATTCTGTAAGTATGGATTTTGTACTTGGTTTTCCTAGAACTCTAGAAAGGACATGATTCAATTTTTTTGGTTGTTGATATATTTTCCAAAATGGATCATTTTATTCCATGCACAAAGACAAGTGATGCTACTAACATTGCAAATCTTTTCTTTAAGGAAATTGTTAGATTGCATGGGCTTCCTAGAAGCATTGTTTCTGATAGGGACACCAAGTTTGTTGGTCATTTTTGGAGGACTTTATGGAAGAATTTGGGCACAAATTTAAGTTTCAATTCATCCTACCATCCACAAACAAATGGTCAAACATAGAAGTTGTGAATAGAAGCCTTGGCAACATATTGAGAAGTTTGGTAAGTATGCATCCAAAATAGTGGGATTTAGTATTAGCTCAAGTTGAATTTGCATATAATGATTCTCCTAATAGAAGTACAGGTTTGAGTCCATTTCTAAAAATTTTATGGAATGCATCCTAGAGGTGTTTATGAACTAATAAATTTGGGAAAAATGGAAACAAGAAGTGTTGATGGGGAAGATTTTGCAAGTGCAATGTTAGATTTGCATGAACAAGTGAAGAAAACTCTTGAAGAAAATACTATCAAATATAAAAGAAGAGAATATTAGAAAAGGAGAGAGAGGTAAATTTTAATGTTGGAGATCTTGTTCTTGCTCATCTCAAAAGAAAAGGTTTCCTAAGGGTGAGTACAACAAGCTCAAACCAAAGAAAATTGGTCCTTGTAAGATTTTGAGAAGATTTTCAAGTAATGCCTATGAAATTGAGCTTCCAAAAGGAGTTGGAATCTCTCCTATATTCAATGTTGTAGATTTGTATCCCTACAAAGGTGAAAAACCAGCTATACAAGATCCTGAATCAGATGAAGAACAAGTCATTGCATGGGAGCAGCAGTTTCCAAAGGAAACACCAAAGCAACCAGAAGCAATTTTAGACAAGAAGGTGATTAAGAAAACTAGGAACAAAGAGTACTTTTAGTATTTGATCAAATGTAAGAATCAACCAGCTGAAGATTCCACGTGGATGACTAAAATGACATCATAAAACTAGGTACCAATGTGGAGGCATTAATGCAGGATCACAACAAATGAAGATGGATTCTTTTTATTGCTCGGTAGTATGATGCAGGAGCATCATTTTATTAGTGTAGGGATAAGTATATAGGTTGTCATCTTTTAATAGTTATATTTTTATTATTTTATTTATATTCTATTTTACGGAAAAATGGATATTAATTATAATTAAGTAATTAGGTGGATAAGTAAATATTATGCTAAATAAGGCTCTTGAGTCATCTTGTAAAACAAACTTGATGTGTATGAAGGTAGTTAGAATGAGGATTTCATCATTTTCTATGCTAAGTGTGTGGTCCAGTTGTTTTGGAGTCAATGTAGGAGTGAAATCCAATTTTGGATCAAATTGTAAAAAGACGAGGATTGAGAATTAACTATTTTCTCCAGGATATATGTATGTAATTTTTCCATAATTAAAAAGGGAGATTTGGTGTGACATTTTCAGCTTTCCGAATCAACTGTTATTGAGATTCTTCACGGGAAACAAATTTAAAAAAATTCATATGCTTTATAATGATTATATTTCTCTTGATTGCAACTTGGAGAATGAAGGCGTATTAATAGGTATCAGGATGAAACCTAATTCAGTATATAAGATTGTAATTTCACATTTAAAAACGTTTTTTTAGTATCTGCATGCCCAAATTTGGGAAGGATGTATCTTGAGAATTAATTTAAAAAATTGGCTGAAATATGGAATAATTTCTGCCCCAATGTTTATAGAAAACCCACAAAATTTTAGATCAAATGGTTTCCTACAAGTGAAGATATCTTTAGCAGAAATTTCCAGCAGCAAAGAGGGAAAAACAGCGACAGAGAAGTAGAAATTAGAGGTGAAATTGATCAAATTAAATGCTGGAATGTTTGGGAGAGTTATAATATTATCTTATAGTCACAAAAAGGTAATGAAAGGTTTAGAGGTTAATTAAATTCATGATAAATGACTGATCTCATATTTCCAAGCTGATTACAAAGAAAGTTTTAAGGAATTCTTGTTTTCACATTTGGTATTTTGAGTCCTTGGCATCATTTTATCCTTCCTTTGTCTAGTTTTATATTTATTTGTGTTCCCATCCCTCCCATTTAAATACATCTTTAAATCCAATGTTTAGCCTCCATTTTCCCTTAGTACTCCTCAATCTTTCCACCATGAAGTTTCAATACGCGGGGTATGAACACATTTCATCTTTAGAAACCTTCATGCCTGACATAAGAGATAGTGACGATAGACAAATGAATCTGAATGATTTATGGGCGAATATCAAATGATAATCCAACTATAATTGCTCAATGTGTTAAAAATAGTATAATTTCTTACGATATTGGTTTTCCCACCTCAATGCAATGCACCGACCACGATCCTAACTTGAGCCTCCAATCTTGACCCACAAACAAAATAACTAAAATATCCCCAAAGACAAATCATTGCCAAATTATATGCCCATTATATTAATGTGGCCTTGGGAATCCTGACATTTGAGAATGCCAAAATATTAACCAGGACTGAAGCCTAGAGACTTTTGGACAAAACCAAGATAAATATAAATTCATGATTGTTAAATTCCAGCTCAAATTCTAGAAGAAAGGGCCCTCTAAGTTGACCAAAACCCTCAACAGAATTGAATTCATGGAATATATTTTAGATATGATCACACTATAGGCCGATATAATGGAAATTCCATCCACTAGTGAGTTCCAAAATTGAATCATGTGTGTATATATAAATGTGATATGTGAGGACAAACAACTATATAACTGGGGGAATTCATGTGCTTGTGGAAAAATGTTGTTTAATTGTTATCATTAAACAATAAAGATAATAATGTAAAGAAAGGAAAAAAATTCCTATAGCGAAAACACGGCGCCTCAATTTGCTCCACTTTATTGCCTCTGTCTGCTGTCTCTGGTCCTCTTTCTAATGCCGGAAAAAGTCGTGGAGGGTTCCACATCGGCTCACAGCTCGGAAAAGCTCTCCCCTTCACTGTCAGAAGGGTCCTTTTCCCTGCGCATCCCCTCTCATATCACGGAGGCTGCTGCCGCTTCTCGTGACCTGTCCTTGGTGGGTACGCTGATGGGCCCTAGGCCCCCACTGGAGGATATAAAAAAATGGGCTCGTTTAAAATGGCAACCATGTGGAGCGCTAGAAATAGCGGCTATGCCTAATGGATTCATCTTATTCTCCTTCAGCTTGAAAGAAGACTTCGCTAGAGCGCTGCTTGGTGGTCCGTGGTTTTTTGGCAGGCGGGGTTTTTATCTCAGGAAATGGTCACCTGGTTTCAACCCACACACGGAATCCATGACCCAAGCCCCAATCTGGGTTCGCCTCCCGGGGCTCCCTCTGGAGTTTTGGCACCCGGCAGTTATTGAAGGTATTGCTCTTTCAATAGGTTCTTTGATAGCTATAGATCAAGCCACAAAAGCAAAAACTAGATTCATTCATGCTCGTTTCTGTGTTAATGCTGATATTAGTTGCCCCTTGCCAAAGGACATCGAGCTTATCTCGGACTTAGGGAACTGGAAACAACCCATTGACTATGAATACATTCCTCAAGCTTGTTCCTTCTGCAAAAAACTTGGCCATAGGGCCTCTGGCTGCCCCTCTAAACCTCAACCGAAACCAATGTCCCAAACCCTCTCCCCAAAATACAAGAAAAAATCCGTTCCTAAATCGTCCTCCATTGAGATCCCGATCATCCCCACGTCTAATTCCTTCGCTCTCCTTGAGGATGGAGAAATCAACCCTTCTTCTGATCCTGCTTCTGAGATCCTTCCCTCCTCCTTAGCCCTCCATCCCCTCTCCCCCCCTCGGCTCCTTCGGCTCTTCCCGGCTCTTCGTCTCTTGGTGAGGACCTTCTTTTGGCTGCCTCCTCCCCTCCCCTTCGCCGCTGCCTGCTCCTTTTCCCCCCCCCTTCCTTCGATCCCCTCTTCCCTCGATCCCCCCAC
The DNA here is from genome assembly GCA_018340775.1 of Taxus wallichiana var. yunnanensis. Lineage (NCBI taxonomy): Eukaryota > Viridiplantae > Streptophyta > Pinopsida > Cupressales > Taxaceae > Taxus > Taxus wallichiana. The sequence continues at coordinate 768,501,620 of CM031240.1, forward strand.
CCTGCCTCCCCCCCGCCCGCCTGTTTCAGGCTCTGTCCCCTCTCCCTCGGATCTCTCCACCGATGATTGTTTCAATCACCGTTTCACTAGAAGCAGCAACAAGAAACCCGATATTGGCTTGGAAAAGGTTAGAGGCAGAACTCCAAGCAGTGTTAAGCTTCAGCTAGAAGCAGCTACAAATGTGGCGCAAGGAACCCAAAGCACTATCCCCATGGTGGTGGGGAGTAAACCCAAACAAAAGAAATGAAGATCATTTCTTGGAATATAAGAGGGCTCAACTCTCTTCAAAAACAAAGAATCATCAAAGACATCAAGTTCCAGAACTCACCTGATATCATCATGTTGCAGGAAACCAAACTAAAAACGGAGGTTCGGCTCCATAAAATCTGGCCTGCGGCTGCCTTTGAATCTCAACCTTCAACTGGAAACTCTGGGGGGCTTTGTACCTTGTGGGATCCCAGAAGTCTTAAAGGGGATTGCCTGTTCAAGCACCCCAACTTTATATGTATCCTCTTCCAAGAGATTGGTGCTGACTCCTCTTGGATTGCTATCAATGTGTATGCCCCAAACTTGGAGACTCATCGAGGAAAACTTTGGAGAGATATCACTAACTTCATCATCACTTGTGGTAAAATTCCCATTCTAATAATGGGTGATTTTAATTGCCCTCTTTATCCATCGGATAAACAGGGGGGTATGCTGCTTATGCCGTCTAGCATGGAAGCTTTGGCTGACTTCATAAGGGAGAATTCACTTCTGGACATGGATCTCCACGGCTCATCTTACACATGGTCAAACCGCAGATTGGGCAGGAACCACATCCAATGCAGATTAGATAGAGCTCTTGGCTCTCTGGATTGGATTTCTCTCTTTCCGGACTTTTATCTCAGCTCCCTCTCAAGGGCTGGCTCAGATCACAGCCCTCTTCTGTTAAGCGCCAATCACAAGGTAAATGCCAAGAATCCTCCCTTCAGATTTGAGCTGGCTTGGCTTGAAAATAACCATCTGACTCCCCTGGTAGCAAGCTGGTGGAATATCGAGATTGAGGGAACTAATATGTTCAGATTTTCCAGCAAACTTAAAGAAATCAAAAAACAGCTCAAAATATGGAAGTCGAAGGTCTTCGGTAACATCAAGGTTCGCAAGAAGGAGCTTTCTCAGAGCTTGGTTAAAATTTCCGAACAAATTGAGGCTGTTGGAAGGTTGGATCATCTTCACCAACAAGAAATCTCTCTCCTCAGTGATTATCACAACACTCTTAAAGAAGAAGAATCCTATTGGAGGCAGCGTTCTCGGGCCCTCTGGCTTGAGCAAGGTGATCGTAATACCAAATTCTTCCACATCACTGCTTGTAAACATAAAGCTAGAGATAAGATTCGTGAGTTGGTGTCGTCAGCAGGGATCTTACTAACAGCTGAATCTGATATTTCCAATGAGCTTATATCCTTCTACTCAAATCTTCTCCATGCTGATCTGGCTCCTTCGGAACAATCTATGAATGAAATGCTCCAGCACATTCCACATCTGGTTTCTCCTGAGATGAACAACAATCTAACCAAGCCTTTTTCTATGGAGGAAATTCATAAAGCTGTCTTTGCTATGAAGAGAGACAAAGCCCCGGGTCCGGATGGCTTTCCTGCCGCTTTCTTCCAAGTTTTTTGGGAAATCATCAAGCAGGACCTATTCCTAGCAGTTAATGAATTTCAGATGAATGACAAACTGCTTAAGGAATGGAACACCACTTTCGTGGCCCTTGCCCCAAAAGTGCATAATTCCAAGGAGGTTTCCAATTTTCGGCCTATAAGTTTATGCAACACGTCTTACAAGATCATCACTAAGATGCTGGCTTCCAGGCTAAAACCTCTTATGCCGAACCTCATCTCTCACAATCAGAACGGATTCATAAAAGGTCGTCTTATTCAAGGCGGTATAATTACTGTCCATGAGGCCATCCACTCGGCTCTTCTTGCGAAGTCTCCAGGTATGATCTTAAAATTGGATATGCAAAAAGCCTTTGACAGAGTCAGCTGGCCTTTCTTAATCAAGACCTTGGAAAAATTTGGTTTTGACAAAAAGTGGTGTAGCTGGATTTTCTCATGTGTTTCGACCCCTTGCTTCTCTATTCTTATCAATGGCATTCCTGCGGGTTTCTTCAAAAGCAGCAGGGGTATCAGGCAAGGCGATCCTCTGTCACCTTTTCTCTTTGTTCTAATGGCGGACTCCCTCAGCAGAGCTCTGGATGCGGCAAAAAATCAATCCATCATTTCTGGCATGAAAATCACCTCAAACTGTCCCTCGGCCACTCATAGCCAGTTCGCTGACGACACCTTATTGCTGAGTTTGGCTTCTGTTATCGGAGCTAGGGCTATTATGGATATCCTCTCTCTTTATCAATCAGCCTCTCAGCAAACGGTTAACTTCATCAAGAGCAGCATCTCCTTCATCAACACGCCCCCCAGAGTCCAGAGAAAGATTGCTGATATCTTTGGTTGCTCGATTGTGGACCTCCCGCCTCTTATCTGGGCATCCCCCTCTTCCATGGAAGGCAATCAAAAAATATGTGGAATCCGGTCATTGAAAGATATCAAAAAAAGCTCGCTGCTTGGAAAGGAGCTCTCACTCAGCCAGGCTGGCAAGCTCCAGCTGGTGAAAGCCACTCTTCAGAACCTTCCTACTTACTTCCTGTCTATGCTCAAGATTCCCACTCTGTAAGGGAGGTTGTGGAAAAAATTCAAAGGAACTTTCTGTGGTCTGGAACTGAAGAAAAGAAAAGGATCCATCTTGTGGCCTGGAAAGAGGTTTGTAAACCAACTGCTCACGGTGGTCTCGGTCTTCGGAAAATGAATGAGATGAACGGGGCCCTCCTGGCCAAACTTGCTTGGGAGGTGGCTAAAGGTGATTCCTGTTGGGCCCACTTGCTCAGAGCTAAGTATTTAGCAAACAATGAAGACTTTATCACTTCCATCCCCACTAGAGGCTCAGCCATATGGAACTCTATATGTAGCTCGCTTCCCATCATTCGGGCTGGCACTAAATGGAGATTCGGGAATGGGCGTCTCATTGATTTCTGGAGGGATACTTGATTGAGATGAACCCCTTGACCTCAATCCCTCTTGGGACCCTATCAAGAGAAGTATCATCAATATACATGGCAGATTAGCTTCGGGCTATTGGCAGAGGGTGAACTCCATCCCCTCATGGGATATCAAGGAATGGGAGGATATCAGCGTCCTGCAAAGAAACCTGCTGTCTTCACTTAGAGCGTTGCTCTCTTCCATATACATCCCCTTTTCCCATAATGAGGACGAGATTATCTGGACTCTCTCTACATCGGGCTCCTTTTCAGTTAAGGCTGCTTATCTCTCGATGCATAGTGCTGACATAGGCCCCCCTCTTACAAATTTCTGGCCTAAGGAGATCACCCCTAAAATTGGTTTTTTCTCTTGGCTCTCCTCTAAGAATGCTTTCCTCTCTGGGGAGAACCTGAAGAGAAGGGGTTTCTCCCTTCCCACCAAATGTGTTCTATGTGCCAATGAAGCGGAGTCCTCATCACATCTCTTGATCCATTGCTCTTTCTCGCAAGTTATTTGGCAGTGGCTCTTATCGAGATTCGGTGTTTTTTGGATCTTTCCGGATTCCATTCAGGACACCCTCTCTCAATGGAGTTCTCCCTTCACTCATCCGATTCTAAACTTGGCTTGGAAACTCCTCCTCCCGCATGGTTTATGGGGCATATGGAAAGAAAGAAACAGAAGAATCTTCAAAGAAAAAAGTCTCAATCCTGACAGGTGGCTACTCAGATTGCTCTGGCTCTCCAAGAAAATATCAACCTGACCACGTGGTCCAAATATCAGCAAAAACTACAGTTCTGTCACACCCAGGAGTGGCAGAAGTTTTTATCCATTCCTTGTAAAAGAGCTCATACTGATCGGAATTTGGTCTGCTGGCTTCCCCCTCCAAGGGGCTGGAAAAAACTCAACACGGATGGAGCTTCGAAAGGAAATCCAGGTATGTCCGGAGGAGGGGCCATTCTCCGTTGCTCTTCGGGTTTAATTGTTGCTGCTTCTGCTCATAATTTCAATTTTGGCTCCAACCATCGTGCGGAGGCTTTAGCTATCCTCAAAGGCCTTGAGATGGCTATCAATTTAGGCAATGATCCCCTTCAAGTTGAAAGTGACTCCCTCAACATCATAAACCTCCTCCGATCAAATGACCCTGGCCATTGGTCGATTAGGAACATCATTGCTGATATTAGAAGTATACAAAGATCTTTCCTTCAAGTCCAATTCCAGCATGTCCTCCGGGAAGGAAATAAAGCGGCGGATCTTCTTGCTAATATGGGTGTCCTCATCGAAAATCAGCAAAATTGGACTGATAACTTCCCGAATGACCTCTGTCAGATTGTTCAAAATGACACATCCCACTGCTGACTGGTGGATTAAAGGGCTGACTCGGGTTTCGGCTTGCTCGCCTTGGCCTTCTCAAAAGGCGGCGGTGAATATGGCGAATTTAATTGATTTGATACTTAACACGGGATACTTGATTAAGGTGCCTTGTAATGATGCGGCAAATCCCCGCACGAATGAGCTTTATTCACACATTAATCATCTGAGGAGGTGGCGGAAGGGTTTTAATAACATTGCCGGTCTCCTGTTCAAGCTGGTTTTCGTCCTCTCCTATTTCCGCTTCTGTGACTATTCTAATTCTCATCTCATGGGGGGTCAATTGAAGCGCCTTGAGCCCGACAACTGCGAGTCGTTTAAGAATGATGGCGAGGTGTGGAGCATTTTAGTGGAAAATGGGATTGCCACTTTTCTGGAAAAAATGACTGGTTACTCGGCTCTGGTTTCTTATGCTGTCACGGCTTCGTGGTCGAGGGGTCGTGTCCAAATTGGCAGCACTCGTTTCACCATCTCAACGAACGCCATCGCTGATGCCACCGGGCTCCCTGCTGCGGGTGATATTTACTACAGGCGTTCCCTTCACGCCGAAATTCAAGATTTCAACGCCCGGTGACAGACCAAAGAAATATCTTTCTGGCTATACCCGTGACTCTCTGCCCTCTCCCTGGGACAGAGTGGCGGAAGTCATTATGAGGTACTTCACTATCGACGGAAGATACCGTCTGGTCTTCGGCCCCCATCTGTTCATCCTCTCCCATCTCCGATGGGGGAGAAAAATCAATTTGGCTGCCTTCCTTTTTCAGTCTCTGGAACATTCTGTTATGTTGGCTCGGGAGGGCGAGGGTGTCATCCTCCACCAAGGTTTACTCTATCTGCTTTTTTCCGTCGCCGCTTCCCATTCCGACCTGCTCCGTTTCCCTCCCAAAATGGGTCGACGCCGCCGCTCCCCCTCCCCTTCTTCTCGCCCCTCCTCCTCCTCCTCCGCTCCTCTCGGCGTCATCGCCGCCGCTTGCTCCTCTCCTCTGGTTCGGATTCCGATGTGGCCATTGTGAGCCCCCCGCGACGCCTCCATTCCCACTGCTACCCCCTCTTTTCCTACGCCCATCTCGTGTCTTTTCTTGGAGGACACTAATGCCAGTGGCCATGCTCCTTCTCCTGTCTCCACCCCTACTACTCTAGCGCGGCTGATCTTTTGGGGCTTGCTCATCTGTACCCTGACTCCCCGGAAGCGGAGCAGGGTGATATCAATCAACATGTGGCGGAACCCTCCTCTCATTCTGCTGGTACTAAGGACCCCTCTGTTGTAAAAGATTTTGCTGCTGACACTCCTCTCTCCCCTCCTGTTATGGACTCTAATACTGCTGATATTGAGTCTGCTGATGCTAAAAAAGACCATAACAGAGCTGAAATCATTTCCTCCATCCTAAGTAAACTACAGCGTGCCTTCAAGGCTCTGAAAGCATGGGAGGACTTCACGGATTCCACCAGGGCGGCTTTAGCTGACGACTGTTCGGAGCTTCTCAAGCTGGCTGATCTTCTGGCAAACGACTCTGGCTCTCCTAGAGCTAAAAATGCTGTCTCTGAGCTGAAGAAGCTCATCTAATGTTTCTTTTCCTTTTCTCGGCTTGCTCTTCTTCGTTCTCCTTTTTGGAATCTTCTCGGGTATTTTTGCTTTGCAAATTCAAATGCTAGATCTGGCCTAATGGGCTTTTTGTATAAAGGTTGTGGGACCTTCTAAAACCCTCCTTTAGATAACTGGATTTGAAGGATTACCAAACAAGCTACCAATTTACTACAATGACAAGTTGATTCTAGGGTTAAACTTTGTAAACAAATAGATGTGCTTCATGTGCTTCATAGAACATATAGGGACAAAAAAATATCTCAAGGTATTCAATTCCCCATCTCACTGGGAAACTACACTTGTAGGTCATCTCTTGATGCTCAAAATGTTGAGAGGACCATTTCAGAGTTCAAATTCATACTTATTAGAAGAGGTATTCCTTTGACAGTAAAGGTTATATTTCAAAGAATCTAAGGATGACCTACTATCATGTGCCAACATTTGAAGACTACTAGGAATATTGTGTTGATGAGTATGAGTGAGAAAATATTCTTTGGTAGGTTTTCATTACAAAATCAAGGACATCAATTTGTACAAGGTTCCAGAAGGCATGGAAGATGATGATTTTGAATTTTATATTGTAGAATATATGAAATCCATTCAATACACTCCTTTTCCTACCATTGATTGGTTTAGAAGGAGAAGGATAACCTTGATGATTTGAACAACCCAATGCTCCTGAGAATGAGGCATTGGTATAATAGAAAATGAAAGAATTCAAAGAATCAATGAAATCATCTTCCTCTCAAGAAGCTTCCACTTCCCAAAATATGTTCCAACATAAAAAACTCCTTCCTCCTCACCCTTGGACTCAGGAACCAAGGTGTATATGAAAAAAACAAATAAAAAAGAGGAAGAGAAGAAAGAAGAAATGCATGAGAAAAGGAGTTGAACAAGAGAAAATTCAAGAATTGGTTGATGAAGCTACTTCTGTCCCTGAACAAACATCACAACCTTATGAGGAGAAAAGAAAAAGTAGCTAGGAAAAAAACAAGATGAATAAGAATAATAAAGGTGAAGAGATTGAAGGAAAGAAGAGGATGAAGTTGAAATCATTGAGCCAGATATAGGGAAAATTGATGTTTCTAGGCCTAAGTTGGAGGTTAGAAGACCACCTCTTCTTCTGTTGTGACTTCCACTCTTGAGGTCTCTACTTCTCAACTTCCAAGTTCCCAAACCCTTTCATTTCCTCCTCAGCTACTTCTTCTAGTGATTCCTTCACTGGGTTCAACCCATGATTAACAATAGAAAAGAAAAAGGCACAATCTCATATTGAAGTTCCAGAGTTTGATGCATTGGCTTCCCTTCTTGGTACAACTCCTCCTCCTCTAAGAAATCCAAGAAAACTTCTCATTTGGTTTCAGATTCAAAAGGACAACAATTCTTAGAGATTTTTAAACCAAAAGGGGATAAGAGTGATAAAGAAATATCCATTTCTGATTTGGAGCTCACCAAGATTTCACTTGGAGAATCAAATCCAGAAGGAGAAGTGCACAACCTTAGAGAGATTGTCTCCAAGGTTATTGAGAGAGTCAAGAAAGGGAAGCAAACTCAAGAACAACTTGAGGAACAAGTGAAAATTCTTTCAAATTTATCAAGTATTTCCTTTCATCAGATAAGACTCCTCTCGATCCTACTCCCCTCTCCTCACTTCCACCCACTATTGCACTTTGCTGGGATAGATGTCAAAGCCATCATAGAGATTCATAAGCATGTTTCATTTGGTAAAGCATCTGAGGCATGGGTTGAAGGTATTCTAGTTTTGGTCTATAATTCATTGATGAAGCATACAAGGGTATATGACAATATCACTTCTTCCCAAGAGAAAATCAATTCAGGAATTGACACCATTGATAAGGAACTCAAAATTTGGGTAGATTATGCAGGATCTTCGGATCATGAGCTCAACATTGATGAGAAAATCCTTCTTTCTCATAATATTTTTGATGATTCAAAAGAAATTTGTCTAAGACCTGGACCTATAATGTAGAATGGAGGATTAAGGTTCTTGAAGAGGTTGCAAATTGAGTCAATATGGTATAGAAAGGTGAATCATTGAAAGAATAAATCTCTTTTAATTTGCAAGATATTTGTTGTTAACTCTTCAAGGATAATTCAAAAATAAAAATCTAGTAGATCATATCAAAGCAAAATTCAAAATCACTCATCAAATAGGAGCTTATTCAAAAAGACTTGGTTAACAAGGATAAGATGGAAGAAACTCTTAAAATTCACAATGTTGTTGTAGAGGCAACAAAGGGACTTGTGCAAAATGGTGGAATTTCCAAAGAAATGGAGTATGCTCTTGGAAGTTGGTTAACTACTCTCACAAACACCATTGTCCCTAAAAGCATGGATATTTCAACTATTGTGACAAAATTCAGAATAAAATTGCTCAAGCTAAAATTTCTTGTCTCGCTTTTCCTACCACCCCTTCCTCTTCCAACTCATAAAGGCCTTCTAATTGTTCTATTTTGGAGTTGGATTTATTATTCTAAAAAGAAAAATTGTAAAATAAAGCCAACTTATGTAATTAATTAATTAAGTTCTTAACACTTAATTAAGGATAGTTAGTTAGAAAGGTAGTTACATCCTCCCTTAGCCTATATAAGGCCTCATTTTAATTTGTAAGGGTTGGATATTGGTGCATCTGGATGTAAATATACATATTTTTGATCAATACATAAAAAAAAATCTTTTCTCTATTCAAGTTCTTTCCATTTCTTTCCTTGTTCCAATGTGTGTGTTGTTTGTTTCATTTGAAATATAAAACTTTGTGTTCAAATCCATGAGTAAAATGTGTTGAAATTTTTTCAATCTACATTATATGTGTTATGGGTTTTTCATTTATGCAAACACACATGTTCCTTAAGTTCTATTTCATGCATGAGTAAATAAAATATGCAATCTTCTTATTTGAAAATGTTGTTTCTTCTTTCCTTCTCTTATACAATTAGTTGGTAATCTTGGAAAACTAGGAGGATTTATTTATCCTTGATAGTTGGTTAATTACAATTGTGTTTCTTTAATCAACTTGTCTTACCCTATTCATGTTACTGTAATTCCTCCATGTCCTTTCCTTCTTTTATCTTCGTATTGAAAATATGAATTCATTCATTCGTGAACACCAATATCCTCATCAATATTAATTAGTTTTATATTTGTAAATACTTAGGGTTTGGATTTTGAATAAGGAACCTCCCCATTAAAGAGGAGGGATTACTTCCCCTAAAATTATTGATTGTTCCTCAACAACAATTTTCCAACCAACATTTTTTTGGCTCCCACCATGGGGAACATATTATAACACCCACATAATATATTTCACCATGAATAATTCAAATATTTTGTCACATTGGTTGAGCAGAGATACACTCATGGATAGAAGGCTCAAGGTATTGAAGATCTTATTTTTTAGTCACAACAACAAGTGGTTTTCAGTTATCTCTAAAAAATAAGGGTAAAAACAAGAGGTCAACAAGCACACCTCCAACAAAGAGGAGACTAGTTCATCTTCACAAGCAAGTACTACTACTCAAGCTTTAATTTAGCAGGTGTTTACTTCCTTAAAACTTTTTTCCTTGAATGGCCACACATGTGCCTTGGGGTCAAAATATTGGGCCCTTAGCTCTTGTACAACCTCTACATGACTTACCCAAAGGAAGTAGGAAGAACTTTCCCAAAATTTAGAGGAGATGGAAAAGTTCACCCAGATGAACACCTTGCAACATTATTTGTTGCATGTAGGGTCCTCGAGTTGCACATGAGGACGTGTCCGTTAGGCTATTTGTGGAAAGCTTGCAAGACAATGCTGTTGAATGGTTCTATCATCTTCCACCTGGTTGTATTACTAATTAGGACACTATGAAAACTAAATTTGAAGCAAGGTTTAAACTAGCAAAAAGATTCACATGCACTCTTGGCACAACTATCTCAAATGAAGAAGGAGCCTTATGAGCCAATGCGAGAGTTTGTAGAGAAAATTCAATAGATTGGTTTATAAAATCCCAGTTGCTACCCACCTACTCCTGAAAATATGAAATGATTCTTCATCAATGCACAACTCCTTGAAGTAAGATTTACTTTGAGAAGAGCACGATTACCAAATTTGGAATAAGACCAAGATTTGGCCATAAGTGTCGAGGATGATCTGATTATGTTGGGAAATTTAAAGAAAGAACCACCTAAATCCAAGGCTTCCACTTCAGGGTCATCAAGTTCTAATCAGTTAGTGAAAATTTTGGCTAATGATATGATTGTTATCAAAAAAAATTTCTCATAATGTTCCATATAAGGATATTCCTAGAAATAATTTTCAGCCAAGGAATCATTTTCTTTTTCTCAACCTAAGCTTGTCATTGAAGCTCCTCCTTGTGAAGGTTCTAGTTAATGCAACATGTGAGATAGAAGAAGTAGAATATGATGAGATTGTGGCTAAAGAACTAGAAGAATTTGAAGAAGATCCTAAGAAGCCAATGATGAAGCTAAATACTCCCAAATCAGACATGTTGTTTATGAGTTCTAAAGACGAAGAATATTATGATGAAGTAATGGTAGAGATGAATAGAAAGTCATATGTTATGATGACCAGGGAACAACTTAACAAAAAAAGTACATTGTTCAACAAGATAAAAGGAAAAAATAAATCAGCCCCAACTATTATCCTCTTGTTGTTTCAAGAGAGGATCACCATTCCTTCTCTTTCTCAAAAAAGTAAGTACTGTATCTACTAGTTCCCCTTCCTCTTCATTTGATGTGCCTAAAACAAGTTCAACTCCAAAATTTGATAAACCTAAAACCCTTGTTGTTTCTAGTCAAGAAACCCCATCATCTTCAGGATCTTTGATATTATAGATCATATCAAGAAGACCAAAATTCATATCTCCAAAGTTGAGTTCTATCAAACCCACCCAAAGGCCTTTGCTCAAGTTGTAAAGTTTGTGAATACGTAACCTAACCAAGATTCCCCTTCTTCTAAAGGTCTCTTTACTACTCCCAAATATCCCTCTCCATAGAACCTAATGGCATTTGCACCCTCTACATCTGAAAATATTGAACCTTTTTATGTAACTTTGCTAATAGTTGGCATAAGATAAGAAATTGTGTCATTTATTCTGGAGCATCAGATAATGTAATGCCCACACAAGTTTCCCATGCATTAGTCTCATCTTAACCCAAAATTTGGTTCTTATTATTCAATGGAGACTAAGGAGGTTCCATTAGTTGGAATAATTAAATATGCTCAAGTGGATTTTTCGTATTTTCTTGATAAATGAGTCAAAGCCACCATCCTTGTTGTTGATATACCTCCGTCCTATGGGATGATTTTAAGAAAAAACTTATGTAGAGATGTAGGAGGGGAGATTCAAATGGAATGGTCTCATGCATTGATCCCAGTCAAAGGAGAGATGAAAAAATTGTTACCTGAAAGGTAAGCTAAATACATAGTCCAGAAGAATGATGATCCTAAAATACAAATCTTATATGAAGACATTAGACATGGGAATTATATGGTAATGTCTGGATTTGAATTAATGTTCTTGAGGTTATTCAAGAAGACCCAAATGATGTGTGGACCCTTGATTTGATGGAAGTTTTCACAGGTTTCGAGAGCGGGAGTAGTACTTGTGTCACCTACTAGTGAACTCCACCCATTCTCATACAAATTGTAATTTTCCAATACTAACAACACTTGTTGAGTATGAGGCCTCCTTCTTAGGCCTAGAAACAAAAAAGATGGGAATAAATAACCTTCGAGCACAAGGAGATGTTGAGCTCATAGTCAAGCAAGTTTGGGGCTCATTTCAAGTAAAAATGAAAGGATAAAGCATTACGGAATAAGGTATGGGATTCAATTGAATTTTTGATGATTTTTCCATTGATGTTGTCAAAAGAGATAAAAATTCTAGAGAATATTCTTTAGTAATCTCTAGTTCTTTACTCATCCCTCATCCAGACTTCAATCAAGACAAGTTTACTATTGAGATGATCTTTAGGCCCAAGTGTTCCGGATAATGTAGATAATTGAAAGTGTTCAATGATGATCAACATCTTATTTCTTTCTTGAATTGAATGATAACTTTAGCCAACTATATTTTGAGGGAAGTGAATCTGGTTATCTTGAATCTACTACCTATATCTTTGAAGAAGGATTTTAAATAGAGTCGGATCAAGATGGATGCATCAAGTTAAAAGGTAACAAAATACCTAGGGGTCTTATGAGTTTGGAAGATCTTTTTGACAAGCATGATAGATACATAAAAGGGAAGATGTCTCAAGATACAAATCAGTCATCTGAAGTATGAGAAAGTTAACTTGGAAGTGATGAGGAGCCTAAGTTTGTCAACATAGGAAAGTGTTGTTCTAATGAAGAAAGGAGAAAAATGGTTGAGTTGTTAAAGAGATACATTGATGTGCTTGCTTACTCATATGATGATTGAAAAATTTCAAACCTAGAGAAATGCAACACTATATTCCTTGAAACCAAACATTCAACCTTTCTAACAAAAAAAAGGCAATATATTCCAAATATTGTAGTTGTCATTCATCAAGAAATTAAAAAGTTACTTAAGTGCAAAATAAAATTTTATATTCATCATTCAAACTAGATTGAATTTCCAACATAGTACCCATGCAGAAGAAAATCAAAGAGATAAGGATTGTGTTGACTTCCAGAATTTGAATAAGGCTTCTTTGAAGGATAATTATCCTCTTCCCATGATGGATTAGATCCTACAAGTTGTGATTGGTTCTAAAATACTATCTATTCTTGATGGGTTTTTAAGATACAATCAGATTGAGGTAGATGTTCATGATCAACACAAGACACCTTCACAACTCCTTTGGGAACATTTTCTTATCGAAGGATGCCTTTTGGTTTGATCAATGTGGGTGTGACGTTTTAAAGGGCCATGGATCCTAGATTTTGGAGATTTGAAGAATAATTGCATTGTATTCTACTGGATGATCTCACTGTCTTCTCTAAGAATAGAGAAGACCATTTTCAACACTTGAAGTTAGTTCTTAAATGATGCAGGGATCATGGTTTCTTAGATTAATCCCAAAAGAAAATTGTTTTGAGTGAACCGAGAGGAAATTGCTCAAACACATTGTGTCAAAATATGGAATCAATAGACCTAGAACAGTTCAAGCCATTTAGAAAATTTCACCTCCCATGAATAAGAAAGGTGTTCACTCTTTCTTTGGAAAAATCAAATTCCTCAAGAGATTCATTCTATATTTTGCTTGAGTTAACTCAAGTATAACACAAATGATGAAAGAGAAACAATATTTCCATTGGAGTGTAGAAGGGAAGAAGGCCTTTGAAGAAATAAAGAAAGCTATTGCGAGAACATGGGTTTTGGTTTTCTTGATTTTGACAAAGATTTCATCCTTTATTGTTATGCCTAGAACACACTTTGTGTGTTATTTTATCTCATAAGACTTTTGAAGGATGTGAAGGACTAATTTGTTTTATGAGATACACTCTAAAAGCTCATGAGTTTAAGTACTCCCAACTTGAGAAACATTCTTTTCATGTGGTTAAGGTTGTGTTATCACCAAAAAATAACACCTTATGATTTGTCATGCTGTGTGAATAAGTACAGTGTGTTTTGGTTAACATTGGATCATCTCTCAAGTTTTGGGAATTTCTACTTGAGATGGGCCTCCGAGAGAAGCTAGTTCCTCTACCTAATCTTAATGCTAAAATACTCCTAAGGAAGGAAATGTAACTTCCTAATCCTAAACTACCAATTCCAAAGGAGTAGGGAGAGAGAGAGAGGGTTAGAAAGATGCATAAAAAGATAAATCGTACACTAACAGAGGTGATAACAATAGAAAAAGGGGGTTGAAATATCCTATTGAGGGAGAAAGGAGAAGGAAATGGAATAGGGAGAGTCTAAATAGCTGTGACAAGGAAACACAACTACTTGAACCTTTTTCACTCCATGAAACACAACTACTTGAACCTGCAAATGAGAAATATATGCACAAAAAAACACTAGCAAGAATGGAAAGGCAAGGAGATACAACAAAACAATGCAAGGGTTGAAAGAACACCACAAAAACATATTTTATTTCTCTTAGAATATGCACATTCCATTACATTGATGAAATAGAGGCATAAATACATTTTCCAGGCCCATGTGAAGGCTTACAACTCATGGTGTTGGGAAAAAAATTGAGTTTCCCCACATCCCAAAATATCCCATTCTACTTCTAAAATGAGAAGTTTACATTATATAGAAGAAGTGAGAATATATATATATATATATATATATATATATATATATATATATATAATCCTAGTTTTCCCCTTCACCCACCAACAACATGCATTAAATTCTCTAAATAAGAGTATGGGAAGCCTTGCAAAAATCATTTCCCAATGTCCTTTGGCTTGCTGGAGAAGAAAAGAGACCATACTTTATTAAATGTGGTAGTTGGGCTTCACAGAACTATTCATCTCATGCTGGAAATGTTTTTACTATTTTTATCCCATCTACCCCATCCAAATCTGATTTTTGGATTCCATGATGAAGAGGAGGTCAAGAGATTTCCAAAAGTCCAATTTTGTAAAAAAAAAAAAAGCTCCCAATCAAAAGTTATGGTTGTCGGATTTAAGGGACTTTGCTTTGCTTCATTTCATTCCTTCTTTGCGGGTTCCCGAGGCTACTTTACATTGGAGTACCGAGCCCACATTACTTAAGCTCTATCGAACTCAAAATATGCAACACTCTCCTTTGCATTTCCTTCTTTGTGTGTTTTTTTCCTCCATTACTTCCCTCACCACATTGCTTTGTGGGTTTACAATCTTGCTCGACTTCATTTCTTTACATTTAATGCCCTCCATATTTCTGCAACACTATACCCATCACCTTGTGTATTGTGGGATTTTAAAATTCTTAACTCACATTTGTGAGTCCCTATTGCTTTAAAGTAAAGCGAGTCACATCTCCGCAACACTTTGTCTCCACCTTCTCTGCCGCAGTTTCTTGAATTGCTTTGTTCCGGTTTTGAGTTGAGCATTCCTTTGAAGTAGGTGAGGTTGTACTTCCACATAACTCCCCTCTCTCTTTGTTTTTGGGTTTGCACAATGACTTAGCTCGGGTCTTCCTCCACCCATTACTTTGCAGTAGGGAAGCATCGTATCTCCGCAAAGCTCCCTTTTCCTTTGTTGTTTTCAAGGTTTTGGGCGGCTCCACTCGTGGAACCAAGTGAGCTTTACTCTAAGTAAAGATGAGTTTAAATATTGCAACACTCTCATCGCCTTGGTCCTTATTTGCGGGGTTTTCGACCTTCTTTGCTTCATAGTTTCTCCACCTCATTTTCCCACGTTACTCCCCTACTCTTTGAGTTTATTTTAGGGGTTTTGAATTTACTTTGCTTGCGGGTTTTTAGGGGTCATTTACTTCATAGTTCACATTATTACCGAGCCCACACTCTGCATCTTTGCATGCCAACTCTCCGAGTTGCTTCACCTTTTGACTCTTTTGCTTAGTTTTTGTGTTTTTCCAGTTTTCCAATTTCTTTCTAACTGTTGGACCCTTTTTTGAATCTAGGGAGTTAGGGAAAGCAAAGTAAGATACCCCAAAACCATTTTTCTCAATGTTATCCATTTTTCCTCAATTTTTTCTTAGTATTGAACTAAAACAAAGGGAAATGCCTTCAAATGATTCCAAGTGCCCAAAAAACTTGAAGATTACATGTTTCTTCAAATTCTCCATTAAAGCTCCATCAACCGCCCAATTCCAATTTCTTTCCACTTGTCCATTTTTGCTAGGGGTAAAAATGGATAACAATTTTGTGACTCACGAGGACATCTACCTGCTATATGAGTTAATTAGTGGCCTTGAAGAATCCATCCGACATGGAGTCATAATGATAACCATGAAACTGATCTCAAATTGAAACTCAAATCCCTCGAAGTGTTGCTTGGACTGGAGTTGACTCGTTATTTCTCAATTAACCATTCACATCATAAGAAATCTTTTGAATAAGATTTTATGGAAGTGGAAATTTTTTTTTGAATATGAAATTTCACTTGTTTCCTCTGTAATTGATATGTTGGGGTTGAATGAATGCATATAAAACTATCCCAAATTTGATTTTTGCCAAGTATGAAGAGCTTACCTAAATTGATTCCTTGTCAAATGGAGCATTACGGGTTCTAATTTTTGAGTTAATTGATGGAGTGTAGTTAAAACTATTTAAACCTTACTTTCCCAAACATGAATACTACCTTGTCTCTGAAATGAACTATGCAACAACAATAAAACACCAAAAAACTATGTACAAAGGGGAGATCATACATGTTCCAAGCGGAAACATGCAGAGTGTGCACAAACACTTGTTTTACTGAAAATAAACCTACTCTAACCTATTCTAACCGGAGAGGCAAAGGGAACTCAAACAAATCATGCAATTGGCAAGGAAAATTAGCTTCCATTCCTCACAAAATGGGACAATGTGATGGATTTAGCACTAAGCATGGTCATGTGTAAGAGTGATAACTAATTTGAAGTCAATCTTCCACCCAATTCATCAAGGTATCAACTGGAAACAAAAGAAATAAATCTTTTAGGTTCTCAACATTTGGATTTGAGAGGTATTGCAGTTGATCCTTAGTACACTAAGATTATCCACATGCTCTAAATTGAGCATGACTTGTTCTGTGACTCCTTCCTTTACTAAAGAATCCATATACTTGATTGGGAAAGGCTGATCCTTGGAGTTTTCCCATTTCTATGAAGCTCAATCCCACAATTGGGATCTTCCTGTAGACTTCCTTCCTGGAGGTGGTTGTTTGTAGGTTGATTTGGTCTTTGTTTTACCTTTATAAGCAACTCTTATTCTCCTTGATGACTGACTTGTTGTCATCATCTTTCTCTTCCTCCTCCACATGACTAATTGCAACATCTAATGAAGTTCTTGGTGAATCATTGCAACTAGTTAGAACTTGTTTCTCACTTGGGAGTTTCTCCTCCTCTGCTTGAAGACCAAACTGATCTGCATGTCTGATTTCCTCATCCAACATGAAGTTTGAAATATAAAACTCTTCTAATTGCTGCCCATGAGGACTGTAATGGACATCAAGATCTTCTTGGATGCTCTCCTACATGACAGTTCATCAAAAAAATCAAGCTCCACAAATGAAAGCAAGAAGCTTTTAATGATTTCATCTTCATCTAATGTCTCTAAATCTAATATAGTTTCTTCCACATGCTCTTCTTCTTTTGGATTTGGAGCTGATTCTTCCTCTTCTACTAATTTTTCAAATTTGTGATGGATTAACAACTTCATAGAATATGGTGCCAATATGCACACTACACTCGGAGAAAAGATATTGTTGGTCATCATCTTCTTGTGCTTGTACTGCTGAAAAATCAATTTTCACCTTGTAATCTTCAACTTCAACCTCTTTTGAAGGCCTAGTCATTAGTGGCATTTGATTGAATTCAAACTTGGCAGCCTAATTCTTCAAATTTTGCACAAGTTGTTCTTTGTTAGGCTCTTCAACTTGTTGCCCTCCTTGACTGATTTTTTGATTTTGTTCTTCCCAAAATGGGTTTAGGAAAGCAAGAGGAGGGGTGAGTTGGGTCTCAACTATTTTTTGCATTGTTTGTAGAGGGAAGAAGGTTTAGGATCTTCTTATGGAGGGCATGGAGTTTTGGAAGGGAAAAGGGTAGATAATTGAAGGTGGGATGGAAGACAAGAAGATGGAGAAATGGAATCCACAATGGGGGAAATAGGTAGAAAGCTAGGGATTTTAACCTTAGGCTTGGGTGGTTGATAAGGAATAAGCATTGAATACTGATATGAAAAAGGCTTAGGAACATCCCATTGACAGGGTTCTTTAACCTTAGATCCATTAGCCTCTAATGTTTGCAATGAAGAAATGAAACCAACCATTTGAATGAGAGACTCACTCATTACCTCAAGATTTTGTTGTGGGCTAAGACAACTAGGTATAGGATCTCCCCATGGAAAAGGCTGCCTAAAACCAAGTTTTCTAGCATGCAAGATTTGTAGTTTTCCCTTGAAAAATTGAAAAATATGCTCTATTCTTTGAATTATGCCTTCAAATTCTTCATCTCTAGGTGTAGAATGCCCTCCAAAATCTGCATATCCATGCTCTTGAACAACTCCATAGCTTGGTGAATGACCAAACCGATTTTCACTTAGCTCATTGGAATATGCACACTGAATTTGATTTTGCTCATAAGGTTGATTTGGAGGTGTGTTATAACAGCTTGGAGATGGATTTGAATGGCATTGTTGCTACTACAAATAAGAATCCCATGATGGAAATGAATTCATGATTGCACAACTTCATGAATGAAGAAAATGGAAAGATATGGAAGGAAAATAATGAATAAAAATGGATGGAATAAGAGAAAGATATTTGTAACTAAGAAAATGGGTCATTTGGATCGGTGGACTCGCTAGATGTACTTGAACATACCTCCAAAGGTTGAAATATTCACCAAGAGCACATCAAAATTGATGAAGAGAAGTGGTAAGGTGCTTCAAACCTATCCCACCGGGCATGCCAAAATCTGTTATCACCAAAAAACAACACCCTCTAATTTTTCATGCCTATGTGAATGAGAAACCAATGTTTTTGGGTAACATTGGACCATCTCTCAAGTTGTGGGACTTTCTACTTGAGATGGACCTCTAGAGAAGGTTAGTTCCTCTACCTAATCCTAATGATAAACTACTCCTAAGGAAGGAAATTCAATTACCTAATCCTAAACTACCAATTCCAAGGGACTAAGGAGAGAGAAAAAGGGTTAGAAAGATGCATAAAAGGGAAATCCTACACTAACAGAGGTGATAGCACCAAAAAAAGGGGGTGGAAATATCCTGTTGAGGGAGAAAGGAGAAGGAAATGGAGTAAGGAGAGGCCAAACAGCTATGACACAAACCAGATCTTCATTCACCTTCTATACTCCATGAAACACAACTACTTGAACCTATAAATGAGAAATACATGCACAAAAACACCATCAAGTATGGAAAGGCAAAGGAGATACAAAAAAACAATACAAAGGTTTAAAGAACACCACAAAAAAATATCCACATTCCATTACATTGATGAAATAGAGGCACAAATACATTTTCCAAGCCCATGTGAAGGCTTACAACTCAATGTGTTGAGAAATAAAAATGGCGAGTTTCCCACATCCCATAATATCCCATTACTTCTCAAAATGAGAATTTTACATTATATAGAAGAAGTGAGAGAGAGAGAGAGAGAAACATGTATTTCCCCCTTCACCACTATCAACATGTATTAAATGCTCTAAAAAATAATATGGACATCCTTGTAAAACTCATTTCCCAATGTCCTTTGCCTTATTGGAGAAGAAAATAGAACATACTTCATTAAATGTGGCGGTTGGGCTGCTGGAACTGCTCATCTCATGCTGGAAGTGTTTTTAATTTTTCTCCCATCTTCCCCAACCAAATATGATTTTTTTATTCCATGATGAAGAGGAGGTCGATATATTTCTAGAAAGTCCAATTTTGTAAAAATGGATCTCCCAGGTCAAAAGTTATGGCTAGGATGGGTTTTGGGACTACTTTGCTTGTTTTCATTCCTTCTTTGCGTGTTCCCGAGACTCGATTTACTTCAAAGTCACGAGCCCACATTACTTACGCTCTATTGAGATCAAAACCCATAACACTCTCCTTTGCATCTCCTTCTTCATGGGTTTTTGGTCCTCCATTACCTCCTCGCCACCTTGCTTCACGGGTTTATGACCTTGCTCAATTTCATTGCTTTACTGATTAACGCCCTTCATATTTCCACAACACTATGTCCATCACCTTGTGTATTGCAGGATTTTTGAAATGTGTTTCTCACGTTTGTGAGTCCTATTTCTTTAAGTAAAGCGAGTCGCATCCCATGAACACTTCATCTCCACCTTCTTTTCACGAGTTTCTTTAATCGCTTTGCTCGATTTTTGAGTTGAGAATTTCTTTGAAGTAGGCCAAGGTCATACTTCCACGTAACTCCCTCTCTCTTTGCTTAGTGGGTTTGCGAAATGACTTAATTTGGGTCTTCATTCTCCCATTACTTCACAATAGGGTAGCATCGTATCCCCACAAATCTCCCTTTTTCCTTTGTTGTTTGGTAGGGTTTTTAGACTTCTCAACTCATGGAACCAAGCAAGCTTTACTCTAAGTAAAGTTGAGTTGAAATCCCACAACACTCTTGTCACCTTGGTCCTACTTTGTGGGATTTTTGACCTGCCTTGCTTCACAATTTCTCCACCTCATTTTCCTACGTTACTCCCCTACTCACCGAGCTGATTTTGAGGGTTTTGAATTTACTTTGCTTACGGGTTTTGGTGGGTCATTTACTTTGCAATTCGCATTCTTGCCAAGCCCAAACTTTTCACTACGTACCAACTCTCCGAGTTGCTTCACCTTTGACTCTTTTGATTAGTTTTTTCCTGTTTTTACAATTTCTTTCTAACTATTGGACCCTTTTTGAATATGGGGAGTTAGGAAAGAAAAGCAAGATACCCCAAAACCATTTTTCTCAATTTTGGCTAAGTATTAAACTGAAGCAAAGGGAAATGCCTTCAAATGATTCTAAGTTCCCAAAAAACATGAATACTACTTGTTTCTTTATATTCTCCATTAAAGCTCCATCAACCGCACAAGTCCAATTTCTTCCCAGTTGTCCATTTTTGCCAAGGGTAAAAATGGATAACATGTTATTAAATAATTCAAGTCATATATTCTTGATTCTCATTCTACTTTTTGTGTTCATGATACATTGGTGAAATCCATTTTGACTCAACAAGAGTTTCTTTCAAAAAGAGTAAATTAGGTGGCTAAGGTTTAGGAATATGATCTCCATATCAAGCAAACCAAAATTTTACAAGGTCGGGGTTTGTGCTAATTGATTGTAGAAAGTGCCAAATTTGATTCAAGTGATAAGGAGGTTACAAAAATGCCCAATGTTCTCTTCTCGAGTTCTTCGGATGAGTGGTACTCTAACATTTCCCATTTTCTCACATATGGGAAATGTCATGCACATCTCAGTGCTAAAGAAAAAGGGCTATCAAACTCAGAGCTTCCAATTATGTCCTTTGGGATTACTCTCCTTTTAAGAGAGGTATTAATGGTCACTTTCTAAGATGTGTAGATAAATAACAAAAGAAAAGGATGCTGAGAGATTTTCATGATCAAGCTTGTGGAGGTCATTTTCTTGTTTAGAAACAACTCACAAGATTCTCCTATGAGGAGGATACTACTGGGTAACCTTATTCAAGGACACAACCAAATGGGTCTCAAAATGTGAAGTTTTCTAAAATTTTGTTGGGAGACTTAAGTTGGCCACACTTCCTTTAAAGTTTGCGGTAATTAAAGATCCTTTTCAGCAATGGGGCTAGATTTTATCATAACTCTCAATCCTAATTCCAATGCAAACATACTCATGTTTTAACTACCACAAACTACTTCACGAAGTGGGTGGATGCCATTCCAGTCAAGAAAACCACTTTTGAATTTGTCTACAATTTCATCAAAGAAAATATTTTGGTTCGATTTGGGGTCCCTAACAAGATCGTAACAGATAATGCTCCAAATTTCTCTTCCTATGAACTTGTTGATTTCTGTTATGGATATGGAATTTCCCTTGCACACTCTTCAGACTACTATCCACAGGGGAATGGAAAATTTGAATCAACCAACAAGAATCTGGTGACCATAATCAGGAAACTAGTTGATGAATCACAAAGAAACTGGCACAAGAAATTATATGATGCTCTTTGGGCTGACCGGATAACACCAAAAAGGGCCATTGGAATGTCACCATTTCAGTTGGTTTATGGAATGGAAACTCAACTTCCAATTACCTTGGATTTTCCAACATTGCACTTGGCCAAAGAAATCAAAGATGAACAATTCAAGGATGCCATGGAGAAGAGGATCTTGTATTTGCAAATTTTGGATGAAGAAAGAACTCAAGTTGTTGATCATATCTCAGCTCACCAACAAAGGGTCAAGAAAATTTTGGTAAAAAGACCAAGTCCATGACTTTCAAGTTGAAGGCATTGTCCTACTTTGGGAAAAAATGAGAGAACTTTGTTGGAGCCACGATAAGTTTGGATCACTTTGGCTTGGTCCTTTTAAGATTTGAAACTTAGCTGAGAAAATTAGTACTATTTGGACTATATGGATGGAAATTCTCTTCCATTACCATATAGTGGAAAACATCTAAAATTTTCAAGTCTTGATGGATGATAGTCCATTATACATAGTCTTGTATATAGTTTTGTATAGTCTTTTTTTTGGTCTTTTTATGTTTCTTTTCCTCCTTTGTCTCGTCTGTTTGGTCTTCTTTTGTATATTTTCCCAATGGATATGCACTAGTCTTGATAACCAAGAGATTTTAAAGTTCTTTCCTTTGGCTTGCTCACACTTTGTGTTAAGTCAAGTTAAGCCCCAGAAAGAGCCAGATTGTTGTCACTAACCCCAAAAATGTGGAATTTTTGAATTTTTTTGAGTTTTTGGTCAAGTGACCCATTTTACTTGGTTGTATCTACCTTCTTGTTGTCAAAGAATGCAAAAAATCCAAAAATTAGCCAAATTTGAGTGAATTTGGACTTTGATCAGTCAATACGGACTTTGGAGGAACAGAGGAATGTTCCTTCATTCCTCTTGTTCCCCTACATTAATACGATTTATCCACATTATATGGGATGGAAGTGTTGGTCGTATTTTTTAGTGATCCGAAGGAATTTTTCCATCATTTTTCTATTCTCTGGTTCTATGCATCTCCCACATCTCCGCAACCCTTTCCTTTGCATCGTTAATATTATGGTGATTTTGGAACTTGAGGAACTTGTTCCATCTTACATTTTTCCTTGGGCCGTAGGTCCATTTTCTCCACAACTCTCCTCTTATCCTTCTTTGCAGCAATTTCAGGAACTTGTGGAATGGATGGAACCTATTCTTTTGTTCTTAGTGTTCTCTCGCATCCCACTTCCCCATAATAGGTTGCATTCCTTGAGTTCCCAAACCTCATCATATCTGATTCCTAAGAAAATGGATTAAAAAGCATTCATGGGGGCCCTATAACATCCACATAACATTGTCCTAAGCCTTAAATCAAATTTTTGGCCCAATCTAAATACAAATAAACCCATACTTAGTCTCTTTTTCACATTTACAAATCACATTTTATTGTGCCCTTATCATTTCCTTGCTCCCACACCAAAGTGGTTTTTTCTCATAACTTTATCATTTTTCATCCAAATTCAAAATTCAAGTGTTGGGACCATTGTGAAGGCACCTTTATTTTCATGCAAAAGGTGAGTGGTTTTATCCTTCCTTTGTCCAATTTGACAATTATTTGTGTTCCCATCCCTCCCCTTTAAATACCTCTTGAAATCCACTATTTAGCTCCATTTTCCCTGAGTAATCCTTAATATTTCCACCATGAAGTTTTAATACATGGGGTATGAACATATTTCATCTTTAGAAACCTATGTGTTTGACATATGATATAGTGATTAGACACATGAATCTGAATGACTTATGGGACATAATCTCAAATGATAGTCCTACTATAATTGTGTAATGTGTTAAAAATAGTGGAATTTCTTACGTTGTTGGCTTCCCCACCTCAGTGCAATGGACTAACATAGTCCTGGCCTGTGCCTCCAATCTTGACCCACAAACAAAATAACTAAAAGATCCCCAAGGATAAATCATTTCCAAATTATATGCCCATTATATTAATGTGGCCTTGGGAATCCCACCTTTGAGAATTCCAAAATATTAACCAAGACTAAAGCCCAAATACTTTTTGACCTAAACCAAGATAAATATAAAACCATGATTGTTAAATCCTAGCTCAAAGTCAAGAAGAAAGGGCCTTAAATTTTCCCAAAACCCTCTATAGAATTGATTTCATGGAATATATTTCAGATATGATCACACTACTAGCCAAGATAATGGGCATGCCATCCACCAATGAATTCCAAAATTGGATGTGTGTATATATCAATGTGATATGTGAAGGACAAACATTTGTTGAATTAGGGGAAATCATTTGTGAAAATCTAACTCAATAACTAGTTAATGTACATCAAAAATAAAACATTTCATATGACTTCATACTTGATGTACACTATAGAAACCTACAAGGTATGGATAGGATTATCAGGGAAAGAAAACAACTAGAATGCACTAGTGTATGAGTTTTACACTCAACTCACCTATGAAAACAAAAAAACTCATCATAGGAGAGTGAATGATGCTTTCACCATGTTCTTGTTATAATTCTTGAAGGAAATGTGATTGAGAGGGTTTCCTCAGAGGCCAAGTAGCAATTGATTTCAACATATGGCATCCTCTTCATTCAATTTAGGAAGTTCTCATACATTCGAGAAGATGGGTTTGAAGGATTTCCAAACAAGCTACCTATTTACTACAATGAAAATATGATTTTAGTTTAACTTGTAGAAACCTAGATGTACTTCATATAACCTACAGGGAAAAAAATATCTCAGGTATTCAATTCCCCATCTCATTGGGAAACTACACTTGCAGGTCATCTCTCTATGCTCAAAAATGTTGAGAGGACCATTTCAGAGTTCAAATTTCATACTTATTAGAAGAGGTATTCCTTTGAAAGCAAAAGGTTATATTTCAAATAATCTAAGAATGACCTACTATCATGTACCAACATTTGAAGACTACTAGGAAGATTATGCTGATGAGTATGAGTTGAGAAAATATTCTTTGGTAGGTTGTCATTACAAAAATCAAGGACATTAATTTGTACACTATTCCAAAAGGTATGGAAGATGATGATTTTGACTTGTATATTGTGGAGTATATGAGGTCTATTCAGTACACTCCTCTACCTACCATTGATTGGTACTTAAGAAGGAGAAGGATAACCCTGATGATTTAAACAACCTAGTGCTCCTGAGAATGAGGCATTGGTATAATAGAAAATTGAAATAATTCAGAGAATCAATGAAGACATCTTCCTCTCAAGAGGCTTCTACCTCCCAAAAATATGTTCCAACTCAAAAAAATCCTTCCTCCTCACCTTGGACTCAAGAACCAAGGTGTATATGAAAAAATACAAATCAAAAGAGGCTAAGAAGAAAGAAGAAATGCATGAGCAAAGGGTTAAACAAGAGAAAACTCAAGAATTGGTTGATGAAACTACATCTTCTCCTAAACAAACATCACAACCATCTAAAGAGAAATAAAAAGTAGTTAAGAAAAAAAGATGATGAAGAAGAAAAGAAAGGTGAAGAGAGTGAAGGAGAAGAGGATGAAGTGTAAATAATTGAACCAGATACATGGAAAACTGATGTTTCTAGGCCCAAGTTGGAGGTTAAAAGACCACCCTCTTCTTTTTTGTGACATCCACTCTTAAGGTCTTTCCTTCTCAAATTCTAGGTCCCTTAGAAGACCACCCTCTTTACTTTGCCTTTAGGTCTCTCCTTCTCAAATTCTAGGGTCCCAATTTTCCCTTACATTTCCTCCTCCATCCCCTTCTTCTAGTGATTCCTTCACTTGGGTTAAACACTTAATTGATAACATGAAAAGAAAGGCACAATCTCATATTGAAGTTCTAGAATTCGATGCAGTGGCTTTCCTTCTTGGTACAAATCCCCCTAAGAAATCCAAGACAACTTCTCATTTGGTTTCAGATTCTAAAGGAAAAAAATCCTAGAGATTGATAAAACCAAAGGGGACAAAATTGATAAATAAGTATCCATGTATGACTTAGATCTCACTAGGATTTCACTTGGAGAATCAACTCCAGAAGGAGAAGTGCACAACCTTAGAGAGGTTGTCTCCAAGGTTATTGAGAGATTCGAGAAAGGAAAAAAACTCAAGAACAACTTGAGGAACAAGTGAAAATTCTTTCAAATTTCATCAAGCCTTTCCTTTCATCAGAGAAGAACCCTCTTGATTCTACTCCCCTCTCCTCACTTCCACCCATTGTTTCCACTATTGGGATAGATGTCAAATCCATCATAAAGATTCATAAGCATGTTACATTTGGAAAAACATCTAAGGCTTGGGTTGAAGGAATTCTAGTCTCTAGTCTACAATTCATTGATGAAGCATACAGGGTGTATGATAACATCACTTTTTCCCAAGAGAAAATCAATTCAGAATTGATACCATTGATAAGGAGCTCAAGATTTGGGAAATTACATGCATGATCTTTGGATCATGAGCTCAACAGATGAAAAAACTTCTTTCTCATAAGAATTTTGATGATTCAAAGAGAAATTTGTCTAAGACCTAGACCTACAATGTAGAATGGAGGATTAAGGTTCTTAAAGAGGATGCAACTGAGTTGAGGAATATGGTACATAAATGTGAATCATTGAAAGCAAAAATCTTCACTGATTTTCAAGCTCTTCTTAGTCAACTCTTCAAGGAAAATTCAGAGAGAAAATCTAGTAGATCAAATCAAGGAAAATTTTAAATCACTCATCAAAGATGAGATATTCAAAGAAGACTTGGTCAACAAGGACATGATGGAGGAACTCTCAGAACTTCACAATGTTGTTGTAGAGGAAACAAAGGGACTTGTGCAAAATGGTGAAATTTCCAAATAAATGGAGTATATAGTATGCTTTTGGAAGCTGGTTAGCTTACTCTCAAAAACACCATTATCCCTAAGAGCATGGAGATTTCAACTATTGTGACAAAATTCAGAATACAAGTGCTCAAGCTAAAATTTCTAGCCTCAGCTATTCCTACTTTGCCCCTTCCTCTTCTGGCTCATAAGGCCTTCTAATTGTTCTATTTTGGATTTGGCTTTATTATTCTAAAAAGTAAAATTGTAAAATAAATCCAACTTATGTAATTAATTAATTAAGTTCTTAACACTTAATTAATGACAATTAGTTAGGAAAGGTAGTTACATCCTCTCTAGCCTATATAAGGCCCCATTTTCATTTGTAAATGGGTTGGATATTGGTGCATCTAGATGTAAATATATAAATTTTGATCAATACAGAAGAAAACACTCTTTTCTCTATTCAAGTTCTTTCCATTTCTCTTCCTTTTTGTTCCAAATTGTGTTTTGTTTGTTTCATTTGAAATCTGAAACTTTGTGTTCAAATCCATGGAGTAAAATGTGTTGAAATTTGTTTCAATCTGCATTATATGTGTTATGGGTTTTTCATTTATGTAAACACACATGTTCCTAAGTTCTATTTGCATACATGAGTAAAATACAGATATGCACTCTTCTTATTTTAAAGTGTTGCTTCTTCTTTCCTTCTCTTTTACAGTTAGTTGGTAATCTTAGAAAACCAAGGAGGACTTATTGGTCCTTGATAAGTTGGTTAATTATAATTGTGTTTCTTTAATCAACTTGTCTTACCCTAGTCATATTGTTGTAATTCCTCCATGTCCTTCCTTATTTTATTTTTTGTATTGATAAATATGAATTCATTCGTGAACACCAATATCCTCAATAAATATTAATTAGTTTGTATATTTTTAAATACTTAGGGTTTTGGATTTTGAATAAGGGAACCTCCCCATTAAAGAGGAGGAACTTCTATCCCCTAATTGTTGATTGTTCCTAACAACCAATTTTCCAACCAACACTTAGATTTCGATCCTTCGTTAATTTTAGTAGTTGTTTAATTATAAGGTCATTTTGTTTAAACCATATTAAGGTTATTTTGAGGGTGGTATTTAAACTAATATTTTTGGTTTTGGAAACTTAATTATTATTGGGATTGGTTTGGGTTCTAGTGAATATTTTCCAATTCCTCCCTTCACTCCTTAAATAGGAGATGAACTCCTCTTTATGGTTATGGAAATATTATGTCATTCGTGTAGACCTTCCCTCTCATCTCTCTTTGGCTTATACCTTTATGTAATGCATTAATACTTGTGTTATGGTATGTATGTTTTAATTTTGAGTGTTTAATCGGATTCTAACATGTAGTCCAAGAGAGTAGAACTAGAATGTTATCTAGTTTTCATTCCATATTTGGAAGTGATTTTTCCTTATACATATATTAACATTCTTTATTTTGGTAAAACCATGATCGAGTTGAGATTTAATGGATCGAGGATTCCTAGGATAGTCAAGACTTGTTGTTAAAGAAAGGAGGTGACCCTCTCCTTTACCGGCCTAGAAATTTCATTCTTGGAGTTAGTGGACATTCTATGAGCTTGATTTTACTAGAGAAAAAAATTAATATACATTGAATAGTGGTTTTAGTGTTGTAAATTATTATAAAAAATATTTTGAAAAAGAGTGAGATAATTATATGTCTATAAGGAAAATTTAAGGTGTTTTACACCCTTTCCTCTTTTTAACCTCTTAGTGAAAGTTGTAAAATGAATGAATTAAAAATGTAATTGAATATGAAACAAAAAGATACATATAGATTTTTTTATCTTGCAAATTTAGATTCGGGATGATAAAAAACCAATATCTACCATATCTAATCCTTATTATATATGGGTGAGTTGTTAATACAACTCATACGCATACACACCTAAAAACTAATACTAGTTGCATCATATACTATATAACATACTAACAATATTACTTCTAGTGCATTCTCCATTAGTGGGAATATAGTGAAAGAGAACATTTTACAAGTAATGGATCACATAAAAATTGTTGGATGGGAACACAAAAGCCAATCCAACAAGCCAATAAGTCAAAAAAATGGAACATATAACAATTTAACAATGGTGGTGAGAATGGAATCACTACGCTTTTTGTTATGCTACTTTGATAATGAACACATCACTATCAAAATATTATATCAAATAAGGATATGAATATTTCACTATCCAATCTCTCAGATGAATAATGTCAAATAATTGTTCACATCACAATCAATGAATGTGCCACATGGGCCTCTAATTTATTCTCAAATATTCTTCTCCAACTAGTTGGGCCTCATCAAGAATGTACAAATCATCTTTATTTTAGTAAAAAAAAATCATCACTAACACATAATATACATAAGTAGAAAGAAAATCATTATTAACACACCACTCACTTAAAGATAAATACTCTTTTGATTAAATTTTATTTTTCAAAGATTATACATCTCATTAATTAATACACATATTCTTCCCCACTTTTATCAAGGATTTTTTCCTTTTATTCCTTTCTATCATCAACAACCACCAATGTCTTATTCTATAGTTTTCCATTAAAGAGATCATGTGTTTTGTATTTAAATTCATAAGGATGTGTTTAGGTTTCTTGGAGTAATAATAAATATTTATTTTCTTTAGAACTTTGAAAGTTGACTCATGTTTATCTAACCTAAAAGGAGAATTGGATTTGTTGTTTTTTCAATCATTACTTTTTCTCTTTTACGAATCAAACATTTTGGCTATGTTTTTTTCATTAAGTTGTAAAGAAATTAAGTATTCTAGACTATAATTTATTTTACTCAAAAGTATAAACTATATTTGAATAGTTGGTTATCATGTTGTTTAACAAGAAACATTTTCATTATCTTTTTTTACTTCAATATGTTTACCAACTAACTAATTTTTCAAAGAGAGGATTTTATTAATGTGGTGTACTATGTTCTCACATTCTTTCATTTTTAATTCAAATAGTTTATGTTTCAAAGCCATTATGCCACTCACATCTTGTGATCCAAATAATTTGTTAATTTTATCCCATATGAATTTTTAATTATTCTAATTCCTATTTTGTGGTGAATTTGTCTCTGAAGGAAGATGACACAATTATTCTAGTTAGAGGACCATGTCTCATGGGAGAGCCCTATTTTTGGTCCAGTCTTTGGAAGTCGGGTTTCAATCCCTTGGAGATTCAAATGAGATAATACATGGTATGGATCCAATTACGGTCACCCGGCTTGAATACTAGGAACCGAACTCATCAAAGGCATTGCCAAAGTAGTAGGTGATCTCATAGTGATTGATCCTAAAAACCGTGCAAAGTCAATATTGTTACATGCCGATTTCGTGCTCTGTTTTAATTGTGAGTAACTCCCCAAATGCATTTCTTTGTCCTCTAAATGGGGAATCATGAACAGAAAGATTGATTATGAGCTAAGTCCTCTTATTTATGTTTCATGCCTTAAGACTAGTCACATCTAAAAATATTTCCCCAAGCATGAAGAAAATAAAATGAGAAAATTATATCAAGTTAAGAAGGGACTTAATAAAAAGATGGTGGGGAAGTATTTTGTGGAACCCAGGGAGAAACATCAAAATCTCCTAACACTTCTAGCTCCCCTATGGGTAAACAGGACATGCTAGATGAGGTTGACTCGGTGGCTTCTCCCAACCACCTAACATGAATAGAAGATTAAGTAAATGTGGAAGAATCAGATGGAAATGTAGAAAATGAGAAAGACTTGATTGAAAACATGGAAAAGGTGGAAGATTCGGTTGAAAATTTGGATAACTTTCCAATTAAGTCTCTTGTAGTGGAAGGTACATATGGTAGTCTTGGTTTCTTTATCCAGAAGCTGGATTCTAGCTTGGTAATAGTTAACAACATGTTTAAAGCCATCGGTTTGGAAGAAATAGAAACAGTTGAAGTATTTGAGACAAATAAGAGCCCAATTACTACACCTCATTCCCAATCAAAGTAGAGTTTGAAGAAAAATACACCTAAGGTAGATATTGGAGGAAGTAAGTCCAATGTGGGGTGACCCACCTTAAGGGAGAAGAGGGAAAGAGCTTCTAAGAAGGAAGTAGCTGAAGGAAACTAGATATCCTTGTCGGTAAGTATGAATAAATCAAAATTTAAATGATAATTATTCCAAGGAATATTAGAGGGTTAAACAACCCTAGTAAACATAGGATTCTTTATGATCTTAGGAAAAATAGTAATCTTGATATTCTTATGATACAAGAGACCAAAATGGGGGTGAGAAGCTTAAGGAAATTCAAAAGGTTTTTTGGAAAGAGGTTGTTTGTAGTAATGTTAACTTTGTTGGGGCTTCGGGAGGTTTAGCATGTTTTTGGAATGGTAACATTGTAAAAGGAGAGATTCTGCTTCAAAACCAACATCACCTAGCTATAAGCTTCACTGATTTGTCCTCTAAAAGAAAATGGATTTTGTCAAATGTATATGCTCCTAATTCGGGTTGTGGTAGGAAACAATTGTGGAATGAAATGGCTTACTTCAGAAATTGATTCAAGGAGTTAGATTGGATTATAGGTGGAGACCTAAATACTTCGCTCCATCCTTCGATAACAAATGAGGTATCTCTTTCTCGAAAGTATGGAACACCTATCCAATTTTTTCCATTGTGATGGGATTTTTGACCTGGAGCTTAGAGGCCCGAAGTTCACTTGGAAAAACAGAAGATATGGTAAAGAACTCATTTAAATTAAGTTAGATTTCATGTCAACTTTCGGTTGATTAAAACACATGTATATACCTAACTTCTCTTGTTCTCACTAAATATGACCACAATCCTTTACTTCTAAATTTTTGGAATCTCATAAAATCAAGGGCCCTTTCATTTTGAGAAGATGTGGATCCTTCATCCTGATTTAAGAAATAAAATAGGTGAATGGTGGAGCATCTTGACTACATGAAATAACATGTTTCAAGTAACGAATAAATTAAATAATATTAAAGCTAATATCAAAAAATAGAACAAAGAGGTTTTGGGGGATAATTTTTTGCAAAAACATAAAGTGGTGGAAGAATTGAGAAGTCTCGAGGAACTCATAGAGGAAGGGAAAGGAGCTCACAAGAGAAAGAACAAGAAAAATTGTTGCTCTTTGAGTTCTAACCTCTTGGCTAAAGAAGATATATACTAGAAGAAACAATCCAGAATAAGATGGCTTAAGGAAGGGGACATGAATATTAGGTTTTCTCATGTTTAAACGACCATCGGGGCTAATACTATGTTGTGGAGCATGTTTTCATGTGTTGAAGTATTGAAGACTATACACTAAAATTATTGTACACTCTCCATAGTTTTCTTGTTAGGTTGTGGAGCCTATTTTCATGTGTGAAAGTGTTGAAGATTGTACACTAAGAGTATTATACACTTTTTCATGTATCCTTTCCGGGTTCGGGGCCGAGTTGGGCCCCAGTGGGGAATGCAGGGTTGGCAGCCCCAAAAAAAACATATTTTGGGCCTTAAAACGTGCCCGATATATCGAAACGTGATTTTCTCATATGGGCAGGATTTTGACCCATAGGTTTATGGGACGTTTTTCCCATGGTTTTGATACCCACGGTTTTGTAAAATTGCTTAAGTAGTTGTCTATTTATATGGTTTTATGCATATGATAGATGTATGAAAAACATTGCAGATGTGCTTTGAATTCGGTGTGAATTCTGTAGAGTTTGTTGAGCATAGCTCCAAACAGATTTGGGTATTGTATTGAGAGAGTGGTGGCTTGTAATAAAATCTGAGCAAGTGATTCTTTGTGGACGTAGCCCAAATTGGGTGAACCACGTTAAATATTGTCTCTTTGTGTTGTGTTATTTTATTTTGCACTTTTATTTGAGGTCTGTAATAATTTTCTACATATTAGTTTCTACTGTTGCGATTCTGTGAGGGATTATTCCGCATATTTTATCCCTTATTTCCTAACATTTCTCTCCAAAAAAAATTTGGCCTCGAAAAATGTGCACAATATCTCGGGAGATGTGCTCTTCTCATATGGGTGGTATTTTGACCCATAGGTTTATGGGGTGGTTTCGGCCCATCGTTTTGGTACCCACTATATTATAAAATTACTTAAGTAGTTGCCTATTGGTGTAGGGAAGACATATAATTGTAGATGTGTGTGAGTTTGAGTGTGAATTCAAGAGAGTTTGTTGAGTAGAGCTCCAAATAGATCTGGGTATTGTATTGATAGGGAGGTGGCTTGTAATAAAATATGGGAAAGTGATTCTTGGTGAACGTAGCCCAAATTGGGTGAACCATGTTAAATATTGTGTTTATGTTGTGTTCTTTTGTTTTTGCACTTTTATTTCAGATCTGTAATATATTTTTACATATTGGTTTCTACTATTGTGATTATGTGTGGGATTGTTCTGTATATTTTATCCCTTATTTCCTAACAATTTGTATCGAGCCTAGTTTGGTTTCTTTGAAGTGTTAAATTACGGGAAATTTTTAGCTCGAGTGGGAGTTATGGAAAATGATGGAAGATTTAATGTTTCTAAATAAATCGGGTAGAATTTTAGTCTTTGGAAGATGTAGATGGAATATTAATTTTATCAAAAGGATCTTTATATTACTTTGTCTAAGAAAGGGAACAAACCCTCAAGCTTGACGGATGCGGAGTGGGATTTTCTAGATAGGAAGGCACTTGGAACAATTTGGATATGTCTTGCATCTTTGGTATTATGTAATGTTTACAAGGA
This sequence comes from Taxus wallichiana var. yunnanensis, assembly GCA_018340775.1. Lineage (NCBI taxonomy): Eukaryota > Viridiplantae > Streptophyta > Pinopsida > Cupressales > Taxaceae > Taxus > Taxus wallichiana. The sequence continues at coordinate 768,535,023 of CM031240.1, forward strand.
AAACACTACAAAAGAATCTATGTATGCATTAGGAAGTTATACAAAAAAATCTCTACCTCTAACAAGATATTTTTAATGATTTTTTTTTTACTATAAATATATCTAAAAATAGTTTAGTAGTAAATCATTTGAATGATTTTAATATGGTTGTGAATATGCTATGTTCGGTTACAAAATAATTTGATGAAGAAGTTAGGGCTTTATTAATTTTGCGCTCCTTACCCGAGAGTTGGAATAGTCCAGTAATGGCGGTAATCAAATCGGTTCCAGGTAACTCAAAGTTGAAGTTTGAGAATGTTGTAGGGGTGATTCTAAGCGAGGAAATGTGGAGAAAAATCTCCAGAGAATATTCTACTTCAAGGAATGCTTTCACAGTGGAAAATAGAGGGAGACATAAGAATAGAGGAAGCTATGGAAAATTGAAATATTGGGAAGGTCAAAATCCAAAAGCAAGATGGTATCTTGCCGCTTTGTGGAAATTTTGGGCATGCAAAGAAGGAATGTTGGGAGCTTCGGGACAATAAGAGACAATAAGAAGAAAACAAGGAGGTAAATGTGGCAATAGGTAATTTTTGTCGGGATGTTTTGATTCTTTCTTTGCACAATATTTTTGAATTGGGTTTTAGATTTGGGGCTTCTTTTCATGCTATTCCACATAGGAATTATTTTGTTGATTATGTTCAGGGATTTTGGGCATGTTTTTCTTGGCGATTATGAGCCTTACAACATAGTTGGAAAAGGTTTTGTTTAGGTTAAGATGCGACTAGGAATACATGGTTATTGAAATATGTCGAAATGTGCCTACATTAAAATGAAACTTGGTATCGGTGGGGTAGTTGGGAAATGATGGTTGTATTGTGATATTTACAATGGACTCTTGGAAGGTAACCAAGGGTGCTCTTGTGGTGGCAAGAGGTAAGAAGGTTGAAACATTATATTTAACAAGTGGTAGTAATAATGATTGTAATCTTGTGGCTTTAGAAGTAGAAACAACATTGTTGCACTATAGGCTTGGTCATATGAGCCATAAGGGCATGCAGATCATAAAGAAAAATTTACCCATATTTACAGAAACAATTTTGAATTTATGTGAGAACTGTGTATATGGGAAACATAAGCAAGTAAATTTTCTCAAGGTTGGACATACGAAGAAAGAGAGTAAGTTGGAGTTGGTACATTCTGATATGTGGGGGCTAGCTTAGGTATCGTCTCTTGGGGTTCAAATTATTATGTTACTTTTATTAATGATGCAACAAGGAAAGTTTGGGTATATTGTATTAGAAATAAATATGATGTATTTGAAACTTTTGTTAAATGGAAATCCTTGGTAGAGAAAGAAACAAGTCTTAAGCTAAAATGCCTCGGGTCATATAATGGAGGGAGTATTGCAACAATGAGTTTGATGATTATTGTTCTAAGAATGGAATCTACAGCAAAGGATGGTTCTAGGAACTCCGCAGTAGAATGGGGTTTCGAAAAGGATAAACAGGATAATAATGGAACGTGTTAGGAGCATGAGGTTACATGTGAGATTGCCTCTTTTTTTGGGGCGTATGTGGTGAGCACGGTTGTGTACTTGATAAACAAAGGACCCTCAAGTTCCTTGGATGGAGGCATACCTAAGGAGGCTTTATCTGGTAAGAAAGTTGATTACTCATTTCTTAGAGTCTTTGGATGTGAGTTATTTTTTCATATAGACAAGGATGATATGACCAAGCTAGAGGCTAAATCATAAAAATGTACTTGTCATCGGTTATGGTGGTGATGACTTTGGATATAAATGTTGGAGTATTAAGGAAAATAAAATCATTCAATCTAGGAATGTGGTCTTTAATGAGAAAGTTACGTACAAGCAATGATTGTAAGGAAATAGGGAAGAATCCGGGAAAGAATATGCGGTGGTAGAGGATCTTCTATATGGAAAAGTGACACATGAATCAGGTTCAAGAACCTACTCAACATGAGCACATGAAAGAAGAGCACCTAAAATTTTTTCTCCTCTCTTTATTATTTATTACTCACCGACGGTGGAGAGCTAGAGAGATTTGATGAAGCAATCTAGGTATATGCTAAGAAGAAGTGGGAGCAAGCCATGGATGAGGATCATCAGTCTCTCATGGAAAACTAGACTTGGGATTTGGTGAATCTACCTAAAGTAAAAAGAGCATTACAAAATAAGTGGATGTATAGAGTTAAAGATGAAGGAGGAAAGAAAAGATACAAGGCCCGGTTGGTGGTCAAGGGGTTTTCAAAGAAAAAGGTATAAATTTTGATGATATTTTTTCTCTCGTAGTAAAAATGACCTCTATTAAAATTTTCTTGGAATAGTGGCAGCAGAATACTTGCACTTAGAGTAACTACATGTAAAGAATACATTTCTCCATGGTGATTTAGAGGAGGGTCCATATATGTTACACCAAAGGTATATGAGGTCAAAGGTAAAGAGGAGATGGTGTGTCCGTGGTGTCTCTTGGCATTCCTTATCCCCTCTTAAGTGGTTTACTTAGCTATTCCCAGCTCTCCCCCATGTGAAGCTCAAACTCAAGTATGTAAAAGGAAAAATCAAAGTTATAAAAAATCAGACTGATCCCTCGAAGGACAATTGTTCATGCAAATAAAAAAAAAGTATACAAATCAAAATCAAAAGAAATAGACCGATCCCTTGAAGGATGGCTATCATATTATTCTTTCCATCCATATTATGTGTAAAGTAGACCATACCCTTAAAGGATGGCTACTCATTATTATGGCATCTGGAAGGTTTTCCGCATTGATCAACCTTCATTTTATCAACATTTTCCAAAAGCTTCCCACATTGATCAGCTTTCTGCTATTGCTCTTTCCCTTTCCTAGAGTCAGGGGCATAGACTTAAGGAACACCACTTTTGGAGATCCCTCTTCCCGTGTACAAGTCACATCTTTGATCCCTTTGTCATGTCAATATTAGGATTACGAGCATCCTTCATCCATATTTCCCTCATGATCTTTTGGTATAACTAACTATCATTGGTTATGTATTAACACCTGTTATTGGATACAAGTGCAATGCTTTGAGTGGTAGCCTTTTCTTGTTTATCTCCAATCCAATTCAAAACATAGTTTCCTTGTACACCCTTGCTACAACTATGTTCCATTCATCTCATCCATACCATATTTTATAAAACTCATATCAAATTGCACACTATGAATTTTATATCTATCCATCATCTCCATGAATGTGTTTGCAAATACACTCTTCAGTTTGTGAATTCTACTTGATCACCATTGCAGTTTGTGAATCCTACTTGAGGGTCCTTCTCAAGGTGAGTTTGTTATCCTACAGCTCCTTATCTCTCAACATGTTCAACATCATCTTTGATCCATTGATCCTCGCTCTCCATGTCCACTTATCACCATTTGTCTCCACATCATCCTTCTCACCTTTACTGTCCCTCTTGCACGACGCGGATATCTTACCTGTCTTTCCTCTTGAGTTTCTCTTTTTCTCTTCCGTTGTCGGTTTGACAATATTTCTTAACCAACCATATAGCCAGAGAACCTTAGTTAAGGTATATCTTCTTCCTTGGATCTTCCCGATGTAGAGGCTTCTCCACCATTTCCTCTTTCAATAGATGACAACCACCACCACAAACGTCTTTCCACTCTTCCTTTTCCACTTAACACTCTTACATCATCACTACCATGACGTGGGCATCCCAGTTAAGGATTTCCCTTACACTCTCCATCTACGTTGCATATGTTCCTCCATCCATTCATGTCACACCCCTATGTTTCCTTGTTATCACATTGTTATCACCACCTTTCATCTCTTGTTCCATTTTGGTATACACTGCTCAGTCTTTTCATCATTATTCTTCTTCTTCGGTTTGGTGATCCTACTTAACCATCTCCATCACAGGGCAATCTTACTTAAGATTTTCTCTTAAGAATGGTTGGCCATCTAATCCTTTCATCTCCCATAATCTCTTCATCATCTTTTGTCTCCCTTCTCTCATCATAACCGTCCGTTCCAACCAACCCTTCCACACCTATATCCGATACAATGTTGTCTTTCTCCTTCCATATCGTCACTGCCGGTTTGGTGATCTTACTTAAATCCTCCTGTGGCATGGTGATCTTACTTAAGAGTCCCTCTTAAGCATGATTTGTCATCCTGCACTCCCCCACTACCCCACATTCTCTCCATCTACATTTTCTCAAGCATTCCCCACCATCACATCCTCTCACCTCCTCTTTCATTCTCACAAACACCACTTCCTACTGGTCCCTTGTTCATCTCCATCATCCATCGTTGGGTAATCTTACTTAACCATTGCTTCTCCATTCATTTCATGTCTTGTTTCTTCATTTCTCTCTCATCCATTCTCATCCACTACATCCTCTCCTCATCTTCATCTTCCTACACATTGTTATCCCTCCTTTCTTTACTCTTTTCACTCCATCTTCTAGAGTTCTCCCACATATCTACCCCCATACTTACACGTCATTGTCATCGATCTTCTCCTAACATTCTTTCATCATATCCTTCCGTTTCCATGCCAGTAATTATCGGTGGACTTCTCCTAAAAATCACTCATCCTCATTCTCGCACAACCTAAATCCTTTTCTTTGACCTCCTCCATTCTATCTTCATTCCTTCCTTCCTCTATGTCCTCTGATCATTATTAGAGGACTTCTCCTAATGTCCCTTCATTGGCATTCCCCCTCCCATTCTTTGTTTACTTTCTCCCTTGTCTTATCTTTTGTCTCATCTTTTCCTACTGATCATTATCGGTGGATTTCTCCTAACATCCATTCACTGGCATTGCCTCTCCTATCCCATCCTTTCTTTTTCCTCGCCACCTCTCTATCTGCCATTCTTCCTTGCCAATTTCTTCATTGTCTTCATCATACACCTTCTCTCTATTTTCTCATCATCAGCATATCCTCATCTCATGCATCTCCGTTTCTTTTCCAATCGATGTCACTCCTTCCCTCAAGTTTCTCTTTACGTTCCTTATGCTTCCCACTCTTTACCAAATATCTTCATTCTTGGTTCACTTCCTTCAACATAATTTTCTTCATTGTCTTCTCCTCCTTTCTGATCTTCGTCTTATTTTACTTCCTCTATATCGTCTTTCTCCCCATTTTACCTCACACTTCCTCCTTACTTCCCCATCAAAAACCTGACTCTTCAATGTTATCTCATTTCCTTTATCATCTCATCATCCACATGCATTTCCATGTGGTCAATTCCATATTCTTTTCCTTGGACTTCCTCACTATGATCTGTTTCCTTCAATTTTCTTTGCTCTATCATCTCTTTCATTTTCCATTACCTCTTTGTTTTCCTCTGCTCCAATCTTCATCACATCTTTCATTTTAAATAACTCTCTCCTTTTTTCATGATTCTATCCTTTTCTCTGTTCTTTGTTATGTTTGTGGAGCCTATTTTCTATTAGAGTGTGGTACACCCTCTATGTGTTACCTTCTATGAGAACCAAGCAACAAAAGCACCATTGCATAGGTGAATGATGTCGGTCATTGCTGACCGATGCCGGTTATAGTCTAATCGATGTCGCTTGCTTCCTGACTGATGTTGATCATTGTCAAAACCAACAACATGTAAAATCAAGCTTTCTGTGAAGCAATTAAGCTCCACACTCAACAATCTCCCACTTGGAGATCAATTATTGCCTTTACAAGACATCACCATCCTTGGTTCCTTTTCCTTGGCCCGTTTCTTCCTCTTCAAGTCTCAAACTCGAAGACCAAAGCATAAGTGGAGTAAATATCCAACTTCTCCCTTACCAATGGCTTTGTTAGCATATCCATGGGGTTCTCAATTGTATGGATTTTCTCTAACTTTAGTTGCCCATCCTCTAACACCTTCTCATATGAAGTGATACCTCAACTCGAATTTTTTTGTTCTTAAATGAAATGTTGAGTTCTTTTCCAGATAGATCATGCTCTAACTATCACTATATAATTTGTAATCCTATTGCTCCTTACCCAACTCTTTCATGAACCTTCTCATCCATATCATCACTTACTCGCCTCTTGTAGTAGACAAAGCCACAACCTTCTACAATCTCAAAATCTAGCTAACTTTGCTCCACCTACTTTGTGAAAACATATCCAGGTGGTGCTCCTCTTACCATCCAAATCTCCAACCCATATCCAAATCAACATAGCTATGTAAAGAAGTATCGACCTCCATAACATAACTCCATGCCGATGTCCCTCTCAAATATTTGAGAGTCCATTGGAATGCTTTCCAATGTTCTTTATCTAGATTAGCCATAAACCTACTCCACACAACTCCCATCGCCTATGCAATGTCTCATCTAGCACAAACCATGACATACATAAGACTTCATACTGCTTGAAGCATAGGGAACATGTACTATGTACTCAACCTCCTTGTGTGATGAAAGACACCGATCTTTACTTAATTTGAAGTGTCCATCCATAGGTGTACTAACAAGTTTTAATATTGCATGTTAAACCTTTCCAACACCTTATTGATATAAGCCTCCTAAGACAAATACAACTTCTTGTTTTTCTTGTCTTGATGAATTTGCATGCCAAGGATTTTCTTTGCAGCTCCCAAATCCTTCGGTGAAAATGTGTGAGCTAACCTTTTTTTAAGTTTACCAATGTCATGCTTACTAGATCCTACAATCAACATATCATCCACATAAAGTAACAAGATAACATAGATCCCATTTTCAAGCTTCTTAAAATAAACACAATGGTCATTCACATCTTACATAACCATGCTCATGCATAAAATTGTCAAATCTCAAATACCTTTTCCTTGGAGCTTTCTTGATCCCATATAGATTCTTTTTCAATTTGCACACAAGTTTCTCCTTACCCTTGACTTCATAACCAAGCGGTTGTTGCATATAAATCTCTTCCTCCAAATCACCATGAAGAAAATTTGTCTTAACATCAAGTCTGTTCTAAATGAAAATATTCTATTGCAACCAAACTTAGAACAATACGAATAGAAGTCATCTTAACTATAGGATAAAAAATATCATCAAATTCAATACTTTCTTTCTATATAAATCCCTTTACCACAAGCCTCACCTTGTACCTTTTCAGTCCACCCTCTTCTTCCTTAATTATGTAAACCCATTTGTTTTGTAGTGTTTTCTTACTTGCTGGTAACTTGACCAAATCCCATGTCTTGATTTTGTTTCAAGGAGTCCATCTCCTCATCCATTCCATGTTCCCACTAAATGCGGGTATCTACCTAATTGATTTTTCAAATATTTCTGGTTCACCACTATCAGTCAATAATAAATAAGAAAAGGAAGGTGAAAATATCACTGGAGGTCTACTTAATCTTTTTGACCTTCTCACTGAGATATGGGGTGTCTAGGGCTCATTCTATGCTTGTTGCACATTCATGTCAATCTCTGCTGTGTGACCGACACTGGTCACCTCGATACGACCACGGTTCTATAATCGATCGCAGTTCCTCTATCTCATCAATCGACTATGGTTGCCTCACTAACACCGGTTCAAGAAGTACCGATGCGGTTCTAGTAGTTGTCTATTTTGAACCCAATCACGTATGTCGATATTGGTTAGTCTAACTGACATTGGTTTCTATAGAATTGATGTTGGTGTACATGGATGTCTGCTTTGAGATCTGAAAGTTTATTTTCCTTCAAAATCTCATCAACCTGTTCATGTTTAGGCATCAAAACCTGATCCCTATACATTATTTTTTCATTCCAATCAATGCAAAGAATCCTAACAATCTTATAATCTTCTAAATCCCAAAATCAATATATGAAATCACTAGATCCATAACCAATGAAAGTACATCTCTTAGATTTAGCATCACACTACTTCCTATCTTAGCTATCAACATGCAAAAAAAACTTCTAAGCCAACAAATCTAAGGAAAGAAAAATCTACCTCTTTTTTTTCGAGCAAGCTTCTTCGGTATTCCACCATCCAATGTTGTTGAAGGCCCATGGTTGATCAAGTACACTTTGTATGCACATTTTCTATCCAAATTTTCAAAGGTAAATTGACATGTATCCTCATGCTTCTAGCATGTTCTATGATTGTTTTGTTCATTCTTTTGGTAACTCCATTCTCCTATGAAGTTATAGGAACCATTATTTCTCTTCATATTCCATTCTCTAGAACAATAATCATTAAAAGCCTTGCTGCAGTACTCACCACCATTATCAGATCTAAGGCACTTTAATTTTAAGTTTTTTTCATTTTCCACAAGGGCTTTCCACCTTTTAAAAGTCTCAAAAACATCATATTTATGCTTAATACAATAAATCCATACCTTCCTTATGGCATCATCAATGAAAGTCACATAATATTGGGATCCTCCAATAGAAGCTACCTAAGTTGGTCCCCACACATCTAAGTGTACAAGCTCCAATTTTTGCTCCTTCTTTGTTGACCTAACCTTGAGAAATCTCACTCTCTTATGCTTTCCAAATATGTAATACTCACAAAATTCAAGATCTAATTGTTTCAAATCTGATAACTTACCCTTAGCCTTTAAGATATGTATTCCTTTTTCACTCATATGGCCTAGCTGATTATGCCACATGGTTGCATCTGAATTTGTAGTAGATAACACAAAAAAGGAATCAGTAACACAGGTAGACAGATATAAATTTCCTACCTTCTTACCTCTTGCCACAACAAGAGATCCCTTGGTAACCTTCCAAGAATTAGCTGTGAATGTAACCATGCATCTAGATTCACCTAGTTTCCTCTAGATATCATATTTCTCTTGAGGCTTGGCACATGCCTCACATATTTCAATACCCATGGATTTCCATTCTACAACTTTAGATGAACATCACCTTTACCAGTAATATTACATGGCTCATCATCTCCTAAATAAACTTGTCCAAAATCACCCTGAACATAATTTTTGAAATAACCCTTATTAGGGGTAGCATGGAAAGAAGCTCCAGAATCTAAAACCCAAGATTCTAATTTATTATCCAAGGAGAGAATAAGGGCATCTTATTTTACCTCACTTGCAATGTTTTCCTCTTTACCTTTGTCTGATGTATTCTCTTTTTTTTCCTTGGACCAACACTCCTTCTTTACGTGTCCTCTCTTTCCACAATTCCAACAAAGTAAATCTTTGTACTTGGATCTAGATCTACCATTTCTTGAATTTGATCTCCCATTATTCTTTCTCTTTGATGATATCTCCTTAGATATTCATATTATTTCTACATTTAAAGTGCCGGATGATGTTTCTCCTAAGCTTTTCCTATGTATTTCCTCATTAAGAATTACACGAACCACATCATCAAATTTCAAACCTTTAGAAGTAGACGTTGTATTACTTACAGCCATTACATACTTATCCCAACTATATGGCAAAGAGCATAAGAATAAAATTTCTTTCAATTCATCATCAAATGAAATTTTGACTGATTTTAATTGATTTACAATAGACCGGAAATAATTCAAATGATTAGATATAGATCCACCTTCTTACATCTTAGAATTAAATAATTTTTCATCAAATAAACCTTATTCGAAGCACTAGGAGTTTCATACAAATTTGCTAAAGATTTCATCAACTCTACTATGGTTTTTACATCTGTAAAATTTGAAGCCACCAATGTTGTCAAGCTCAATCTTATAGATCTCAGAGCCTTTTTGTCAAGAACCTTCCATTCTTCATCAATCATCGTGTCCAAATGTGCATGCTCATCCAATGGTAAGTATAGATCCTTTTGATACAAATAATCCTCCACCTACATCTTCCATAGTTGATAATTACGACCATCAAATTTCTCTACTTGATATTTACTATCTTCTTCCATTTTTATGCTCCCACTCAATCGAAAAAACCCTCTGTGAGTAAATCTTGTCAACACACAAAACCTCCAAACAAAGCTCTAATACCAGTTATTTTGGTTAACAATATAAAAGTGTTGCACATATCTATAATCAGATAAAGCATACAAGAAATGAATGTGGAAATAAACTAGAAGATAAAATAAACAAGAGAAATATAACACCGGATTTAACGTGGTTCACCTAGTGTGGGCTACGTCCACCAAGAAATGACCAATATTATTATTCGAAGGCTTTACGGAGGAAATACAATGAAGATCTTCTGTCTTCCAATACCTCACAGGGATGTTCAATGCTTTTCCTCACTCATTACTACTCTTTCTTGCTCACACGAAAAAACTAAAATGCAAGCAATTACCAAGTAAAAAAGAGATATTCAACTAAAAGAGTGAGAATAAAATAAATAATTGGAACAAAGTTGACATGGACAATGTTACGAGAGATGTTAAAGAGAATGGATTTTCTACACGTTCTTAAGCTACAAAAATGGAGTATACCGCAAAGCACTCTTACTTCTTGGTTGACGAGTATCACCACCACTAAAAAAAGGGATCACCAATAATTCTTAGTGATGAAGAAGAGCTTGAGAAAGTGAGTTGGTGCCATGAAAAGGAAAACATGGGTCATGGAATAGAAATTATACAACTTACGACATATGTGGCACAAATATGTGAAATTGACTAACTAAAATGTAGAATTATTACTAATTCTATAGTTAATATAATATTAAGGAAAACAATAAATGAAAAATAAAAGGATAAAAGAAATGAACCAAGAAACTAAGAAAGTAGATATGTAAAACCCTAATGTGTAAAGAGGGTTAGAAGGATCTTAATTGATTCAACAAGCTTACTAGATTGTGTCGCAAAGATGGATGTAGATACAAGAGGAGGAAATGACAATGCTAAGGTCTAGAAAAGTGTAGATCTAGGAAATTTGAGTAGACTGGGGCACCTGGGAGAGGATTAGGGCACTTGTGGGCACCCTAGTCTATTCTAGGCACCTAGGTCTATGCGGGAGGTCCATAAACCATATTTACAGGTGGTCGCTTATATGATCCGAGCTCTTCATTTTTGTCATGTGTATTTTGATGTACTACGCCGAATGTCATTGGTAATCCTTGATGAAGAAGAGACCTACAAAACCCCAAAACAAACATCAAACCCTAAAAAAATTAAATGAAGGGGTCAAACTATCCTCATCTGCCATAATGGTGGACTTACTAATTGAGTGTTGCACTACATATCAAATCCAGCAGTAGTTATCGTGTGTGTGTGTGCAATCATGCCCTAGGTGTTCTTGTGTCAATCGCACTTGGTGCATGTAGCGAGCAATAACTATGTGTAGAAATGTAATAAAATGGTGGATGGAATAAAATAAAATTCCATCCTATATAGTGTGATGCAAATAAACCAACCTTGTGCCTTGTGATGGAGTTAGATGGATGCAAATGGAGCCTTTGATGGATGTAACATTAGGTGATGATAGTAGTGCTTAGTGCTTAGTCCCTCATTATGGTCCCATAACTTTATATTTATATGGTTTTGTTGTTCTAATTTTGTAATTAACCACAAAGAGTCCGACCACCAAAAATATAGAATGCTCGACGTTCTGAAAGTGCCCAAAAGATGGAGATAAAGTGGAAAAGGATCGTGGTGCCCGACTAGGACTAGGGCACTGTGGGCACCCTAGAACTAGCGTGAGCACCCCATTTAAGGTTAAAATGATGTAAAACGACAAAAACAGACTAGGAATAAATGTGCAAGAGGTCAATAGTGACGACAGAAAGCAAAGTAAAATGGCCAAAAGATAGGGGTTAATTAGTAATTACTTCACTAAAAACCATATGAATAGTAGTATGATACCAAGATTAAATAATGTCTAAAGTGAATGATTTTGTGTCTATAGAAACTAGGTCCAATCCTTTTACAGATGGTCTTCTTGGTAAGTCATGATGGGCTGGTTTTAGAAAAAGAAATTTAGAATTAGCATTGAGGACAGATGAATGCCTCGATAAATATTGGGCAATATGTATTAGGCCATCAATTGTAAATTCTTTCTACATTACTTTGTCCAATGTCTATGGGGGCAACCCATATGGGCCACACAAAATATGGAATTGTGATGAGACTAGATTACAGGTTGGAAGAAACTGTGGAATGAGAGTGCTTTCCAAAAAGGGTAGCAGAAGTGTCCCATACATCATTCCAAAAAGAAGATAAGGGAATACGATATTGTGTTGTGTAAATGTTGCAGGACAAAGCATTCTAGGATTCTATTTTTTTAAGGGGAAGAAGAAATTACAAAATTACATTGTAAGATTTGAGTCCAGTGCACTGCGCATAAAATCTCAAAATCATGCATGGATGATGAAATATTTATTCATGAAATGGATACATCACTTTACAACATTTGTGCTTGGTGGTGTGTCTCCAACAAATAGGCATTTTATGATATTTGATGGACATGGTTCACATGTTGCTTTAGGAACAATTCAAGAGGCAAGGATCTTGGGAATAGATTTATTAACATTTCTTACACACACCTCTCACAGTTGCAGGACATCGAATGTCATTGCATTTTCTCTATTCAAATATTACTTCAAGGAGGAGAGACGTAAATGGATAATTGAGAAGCATGGGATAGATATCAAAAGGGCATAATTAGTAGAGTTGGGAAGTAAGGAATTTAGAAAGGCTCTTACCCTTAAAAACATTAAATCAGGTTTCAAAAGGATGGGCATATGGCCTCTTAATCCAAATGCTTTGGATGAAGACATGGGACCAGTAAAACATTTGACACATATGTTCAAGATGAGGTGGGTGCAACTGAAAACATGCTATAGTTATATGCAGTTGATTTGCATGTTGGAGAAGATGTTGATATGGTGCCTAACATACAAGTATGTTAAGAATTAGATGCTCAACCAAACGAGGTAAACATTAATGAATGTGTTGATCAAAAATCAACACCTTTTACTATGATAAATATATCAAATGAGTCTCTATATATATTCTCTCACACAAGCTAGAGCTCCCCGAGTGGATGAAAGAAGTTGCTTTCAATCTTGGTGTAAACTTGAATTTCAACAATGAAGAATTCAGTCTCTCTCTACCATCCCAACCAACACTATTTAGTGAGACAAATATGGTCCACTATTATGTTGATACAAGTTTGAAGAAAATGATGGAACGACACACGATTTGGAGGAAACATATGTTTTAGTGGAAAATTCAAACCAAAACCAAGAGGAAAACCAAGGACAAAAACTCTTAGTAAATGCTTAAAACTCCCAATGGAATAGGTCAAAGGCTCGAGAAGGCCAAATTATGATGTTGAATAAGTTTAAGAAGGGAATCTGAAATTATAATTGTTGATAAGTACATGGAGCTTCTCATGGATAAAGAGAAGAAGAAGAATGAAATTGATGAATTAAAGCAAAGAAAGAGGGAACATATTCAAGAGAAAAAATTAGAACGGATTGTTGAAAAGAGAAAGAAAGGAACAAGAAAATATTGAAAAAGAATATAAAAGACAAATAAAGGAGCATCAAAAATTGATGTAGAGGTAGGAAAGAGAGTAGAAGAAAGAATAAGAAAGGATTCAAAAGGAGCAAGAAAGAAAGGAAAAGGAGTTTGAGAAGGCAAGAAGAGAGTTGGAAAGGAAAAGGAGACTCGTAGTCCAACAAATCCATTGCCAAAACAACACCCATTATTGAGGAGTTGATGGCAATCCATTACCCCCAGCTTGATGTCTCGCACATAAAGTATCATTTGAAGTAAATGCTTTAGCAAATTTGAAACATTCCTAGCTACACCTGCAAGAGGATGTCAACACAGAAGACAACCGAGACAAATTCCAACACATCTGCTGCAAACATGTCTCAAATTCACTACACCCCATTTCCCAATTTTTGGAAATGATTTAGTAAAAAAATTTAGTATTTTTTGTCAAGTGCGTATATATATATATATATATATATATATATATATATATATTGTAATAGTAATTTTGATTCGAGAAAAACTAAAAATTGGGCTTGATTGATTAATATGCCCACAACATGCTATGAATATGACATCCAAGAATATAACAACCCTGTTTTTGTTTGTAAAGGAAAATGATTCCATTATATAATGAAAATTATGTATTTTCTAATTAAATCCATGAAGTGTTGTTGAATGTATGTATTAACTATCTACCCATGAAGAGCGCATATTAAATGATCTATACCAATTACACAATCATGCAAAAATGGTAACAAAATATCACTCATAAAAGGAGGTAAACATACTACAACCGTGAGAATGCATATAAAGAATCAAAAGTTCTTGCTCATGTTGCCAAATAAGAAAATGAGAAAGATTAAACAAGCAATACAAATCATATTACAAAAACATCTTAAAGGAAATTTAGAAGTGTTTTTCCTATTTATGTGCTCAAACCGAAAATGTATGAAATTGAAGAAACTCCCGATAATTCATGTCATCAAAATTTAGAAGTCTTTATTCTAGATCTTCTCGCTTGTGTTGCCTTCTATTATCCAATGCATAACTAGAACCACCCACAAATCCTCTAACTCGGCCAAATACCTAAGTGTAATTTGAGAAAAGCAATCCCAAAATCCTGAGTAGGCTTGATTTCCTCTTTCATGTTGTCTTGGGCCCATATTGGGCCAGGTTCTAGGATTGTGCATGGAAAACAGAACATTTCACCCCTCCCCGCGTTGCTCCTATTACCTAAAATAGAGTTTTCACGTTGAGTGGCTTATCTTTTGGAGTCTTTGGAATTGGGAAGCAAAAGCACTAAAAAGATGATAATGAAAAATGGCTTTGTATTTCTACACCTTCCCTTTAAATAATCACAACAACACCTTCTACATTACTCAAAAAAACCTATGAATTTCAAACTTACAAAAATGGAGAAACTTACATATCTATTTTCAAAAAACAGAGGCCATTTATCAAATACCAACACCACCATACATCAAACTTTAAAAACAAAATCACAACTTCAAACCCACAATCTGGACAATACCCTGAAAATATTCATTTCGAGGTGCATTTAAATATAAATATTTTTATCCAAATAACCACAACTTGTATAGTTTTTTCACACTTTTACGAAGGCACGATGATCTCAAATATCCCCAACAAAATAAAAGTATAAAAATATAATGGAAGCAAATTAAAACAGTTCGGTTGAGCTCCTTTATTGCCTAGTGAGAAACCTCACCAAAGCCTAGATGTTGTGAGAAACGTCCATGGATAGGAGCTTGGGAGACTCACAAACATGTTGCAGGGGCAATTCTCGGTGAGGCTACAAATGTGCTCAAAGATCTTGGCGGTGCAAGTTGGAATGACTAGTGTTGGGGAGATTAAGTTTGGTCTTGGTTTGCTATTAACTAACACTAATAGCTGCATACATTGGATTAAATGCATTTGCCACCTATGTTCACGCCAAAACTCGTGCCCTTTCCTTTTTGTTTCCATGTCATCATGCACACTTAAAACAATATTACATATCGGTTATTGGTCCATACATTAACTATTATATAGGTAACTTTGTTTTAATATTAATCCACCCATATAATATCCACTTTATGAGACA
The DNA here is from genome assembly GCA_018340775.1 of Taxus wallichiana var. yunnanensis. Classification (NCBI taxonomy): domain Eukaryota; kingdom Viridiplantae; phylum Streptophyta; class Pinopsida; order Cupressales; family Taxaceae; genus Taxus; species Taxus wallichiana. Next base: position 768,550,488 of record CM031240.1, read on the forward strand.
CATGTGCTTAAAATGAATTTATATGATCTATATGTAAGTGTTTTTATTTAGATTGGCTAATTTTACTAAGTTAAGAGGGAGACAAATTTTACGTCATTATTTTTGTGTTAATATGTGGTCTAACACTCATTTTATGACCCCGTAAGTTTGGGTGCATGACGAGTGGCCCTTCTCCCTTAGTGTGATGTTTTCCAAATTGTTCTAAATCTTAGGACTGTGATAATAATGAAAATATTATGTGTGTCTTCATTAACTCATTCTAATTTTAATATTTTTTGCAAGGTATTGCAATCACATTGGGGTTCCAAGAAAGAAAGGTAATTTTCAATGATCCACAAAGAATTTTTGAAAAGTGAGTGAGGTTTTCAAAGCCTCAAAACACATAGACATGTTCGCATGATTATATTCCCCCTAATTGAAATTTGTTTAAATTGTACTACTACTATTCTATTCATACTAAGAGTGTTATAATTTTGATTAAGATTTAATGTTTGTACAAATTTTGGGTCTAATTTAACCTTGTTTTCTAGACTCAGTATTGAAACATTTATTTTTGACAAATACATCTTGAATTCTTACAACAAAACTAATGCATTTACTAAGTTGCATCTCTTTAGACATAATTGTGATGTATTCTAGATAATTCTAGTGCATTGTTTTAAATGTAAAAACACTTACGTCGTCATCTCGCATAAAGCTTGCATTTAAGTGAATATTCTCTATCAAAAGGATTGTGGTCCAATGATGAGTATCATGGTGTAAAATGTGTTGCCTAACCATCCACCAAAGTTCCGCTCTCCTAAGATTCAATAAAGAAATTAATGTTTTCAAAGAAAAATGTTATCTATAATATGTTTGAATTATATATTTTAGTAGTGTAAAAGACATTCACAGCTTTTCTTAAATGAAATTAATATTATTTATGAATAATATATTTGTTTATCTTAATAGTATTAATATTTTAAGATATTTTTAAAAGGGTTTTAAAAATAGAAATAGGAAAAACAATTGGATAGGGAAAATGATCATCGCGACATTCATATGACCGTTGGCCTCGACATTCATATGCCTAGCGAGCTACCACCAAATATAAAAATAATTGGATTTCAAGGTTTAGTAGAGTTGTCTACGAGGTTTTTGGTTTTTAGAATGGATTGTAGGGCAATGGATATGAAGGTGAGTGTGAATTTCTGGCCAAATGATGACAGAAAGCAAAGTAAAATGGCCAAAAGACATGGGTTAATTAGTAATTTCTTCACTAAAAAACCATATGAATAGTAGTATGAGACCGAGATTAAATAATGTCTAAAGTGAATGATTTTATGTCTACAGAAACTAGGTCCAACCCTTTTAGAAATGGTCTTCTTGGTAAGTCATGGTGGGCTGGTTTTAGAAAAAGACATCTAGAATTAGCATTGAGGATAGATGAATGCCTCGATAAAGATTGGGCGGTATGTCTTAGGCCATCAATTGTAAATTATTTCTATATTACTTTGTCCAATGTCTATGGGGCCAACCCATATGGACCACACAAAATATGGAATTGTGATGAGACTAGATTACATGTTGGAACAAACTGTGTAATGAGAGTGCTTGCCAAAAGGGGTAGCGAAGTGTCCCATACATCATTCCAAAAAGTAGGGAATGGAATACGATATTGTGTTGTGTAAATGTTTCAGACAAAGCATTCTAGGATTCTATTTGTTTAAGGGGAAGAAGCAATTACAAAATTACATTGCAAGATTTGAGTCCAGTGCCTACATGACATCTCAAAATCATGCATGGATGACGAAATATTTATTCATGAAATGGATACATCACTTTGCAACATCTATGCTTGGTGGTGTGTCTCCAACAAATAGGAATTTGCTGATATTTGATGGACATGGTTCACATGTTGCTTTAGGAACAATTCAAGAGGCAAGGAGCTTGGGAATAGATTTGTTAACATTTCCTGCACATACCTCTCACAGATTGTAGCCATCATATGCATTGTATTTTCTCTATTCAAATCTTACTTCAAGGAGGAGAGATGTAAATGGATAATTGAGAAGCATGGGATAGATATCAAAAGGGAAAAATTAGCAAAGTTGGGAAGTAAGGCATTTAGAAAAGCTCTTACCCCTAAAAACATTAAATCAGGTTTCAAAAGGATGGGCATATGGCCTCTTAATCCAAATGCTTTGGATGAAAACATGGTACCAAGTAAAACATTTGACACATTTGTTTAAGATGAGGCAAGTGTAGCTGAAAACATGCTACAGTTATCTAGAGTTGATTTGCAGGTTGGAGAAGATGTAGAGATGGTGCCTAACACACAAGTATGTCAAGAATTAGATGCTTAACCAAATGAGGTAAACATTAACGAATGTGTTGATCAACAATCAACACCTTTTACTATGAGCAATCAATCAAATGAGTCTCTATATATGCCCACACAAGCTAGAGCTCCTGAGTGGATGAAAGAAGTTACTTTCAATCTTGGTGTAAAATTGAATTTCAACAATGAAGAATTCAATCTCTCTCTACCATCCCAACCAACACTGCTTAGTGAGACAGATATGGTCCACTATTATGTTGATACTCAATCCGAAGAAAATGATGGAACAACATAGTTGGAGGCATCATATGTTTTAGGGGAAAATTCAAACCAAAACCAAGAGGAAAACCAAGGACAACAAACTCTTAGTAAATTCTTAAAACTCCCAATGGAATAGGTCAAAGGCTCGAGAAGGCCAAATTCTGATGTTGGAATAAGGTTGAGTAGGGAATCTAAAATTATAATTGTTGATAAGTACATGAAGCTTCTCATGGATAAAGAGAAGAATAAGAATGAAATTGATGAATTAAAGCAAAGAAAGAGGGAACATATTCAAGAGAAAAAGTAGAACGGGTTGCTGAAAGATAAAGAAAGGAACATGAAAAGATTGGAATAGAATATAAAAGACAAACAAAGGAGTATCAAAAATTGATGCAGAGGCAGGAAAGAGAGTAGAAGAAAGAACAAGAAAGGATTTAGAAGGAGAAAGATAAAAATAAAAATATTTTGAGAAGGCAAGAAGAGAGTTGGAAAGGAAAAGGAGACTCATCACCAACAAATCCATTACCAAAACAACACCCATTATTGAGGGAGCTGATGGTCATCCATTGCCCCCAGTTGGTGTCTGCACATAAAGTATCACTTGGAGTAAATGCTTCAATGAATTCAGAAACATTCCTAGCTACACCTACAAGGGATGTCAAGACAAGAAGATAACCAAAAATTCTAACACATCCACTGCAAACATGTCTTCAAATTCACCAGCCCCATTTCCCGGTTTTGGAAATAATTTAGCAAAATATTTTTTAGTATTTTTGTCAAGTGTGTGTGTGTGTGTGTGTGTGTGTGTGTGTGTGTGTGTGTGTGTGTGTGTGTATGTATATATAGTAATTTCAATTAATTTCAATTCAAAGAACTAAAAATTGGGCTTGATTGATTAATATGCCCACAACATGCTATGAATATGACATCCAAGAATATAACAACCCTGTTTTTGTTTGTAAGGGCGATGATTCCATCATATAATGAAAATTATGTATTTTCGACTAAATCCATGAAGTGTTGTCAAATGTATGTATTAACTAGAACCATGAAGAACTACAGATAAAATCTATACCGATTACACAATCATGCAAAAACAATAACAAAATCTCACTCATAAAAGGAGGTAAACATACTACAACTGTGAGAATGCATCTAAAGAATCAGAAATTCTTGCACATGTTGCCAAAATATGTAAGAAAATGAGGAGAAATATTAAACAAGCAATACAAATCATATTGCAAAAACATCTAAAAGGAAATTTAGAAGTGTTTTTCCTATCTGTGTGCTTAAACCGAAAATGTATGAAATTGAAGAAGCTCCCTGATAATTCATGTCATCAAAATTTAAAATTCTTTATTCCCGATCTTATGCTTGTGTTGCATTCTATTATCCAATGTGTAACCATAACCACCCAAAAATCCTCTAACTCATCCAAAGACCTAAGTTTAATTTGAGAGAAGCATTCCCAAAAAATCCTGAGTAGGCTTCGTTTCCTCTTCCATGTTGTCCTGGGCCCATATTGGGCCAGGTTCTAGGATTGTGCTCGAAAAGAGGAACATTTCACCCCTCCATGTGTTGTTCATATTACCTAAAATGGAGTTTTCACGTTGAGTGGCTTGTCTTTTGGAGTGTTGGAATTGGGAAGTCAAGCACTAAAAAGATGATAATGAAAAATGGCTATGTATTTCTACACCTTCCCTTTAAATAATCACAATAGAACCTTCTACATTACTCTGAAAAAAACCCATGAATCAAACTTACACAAAATGGAGAAACTTACACATCTATCTTCAACAAACAAAGGCCATTTATCAAATACCAGCACCGCCATACATCAAACTTTAAAAACAAAATCACAACTTCAAACCCACAATCTGGACAATACCCTAAAAATATTCATTTCAAGGTGCATTTAAATATAAATATTTTTATCCAAATAACCACGGTTGTATAGTTTTTTCACACTTTTACCAAGGCACGATGATCTCAAATATCCCCAACAAAATAAAAGTATCAAAATATAATGGAAGCAAATAAAAACAGCTCAGTTGAGTTTCTTCATTGCCTAGTGAGAAACCTCACCGAAGTCCAGACGTTGTGAGAAACGTCCATGGATGGGAGCTCGGGAGACGCACAAACATGTTGCAGAGGTGGTTCTCAAGTGAGGCTACAAAGGTTCCCAAGTATTGGTTGTGTGAGTTGGAATGACTAGTGCTGGGGCGATTAAGTTTGGTCTTGGTTTGCTATTAACTAACATTGATAGCCCGCATGCATTGGAGTAAATGCATTTGCCACCTGTGTTCACGCCAAAACTCACACCCTTTCCTTTTATGTTTCCACGTCGCCATGCACGGTTAAAACAATATTACATATCGGTTATTGGTCCATACATTAACTATTATATAGGTAACTTTGTTTTAATATTAATCCATCCATATAATTTGCACTTTATGAGACACATGTGCTTAAAATGAATTTATATGATCTATATATAAGTGTTTTTTATTTAAATTGGATATTTTTACTAAGTTAAGAGGGAGACAAATTTTACGTCATTATTTTTGTGTTAATATGTGGTTTAACGCTCATTATATGACCCTATAAGTTTGGGTGGACGACGAGTGGCTCATCTCCCTTAGTGTGATGTTTTCCAAAATGTTCCAAATCTTAGGACCGTGATAGTAATGAAAAGATTACGCGTGCCTCCATTAACTCGTTCCAATTTTAATATTTTTACAAGGTATTGCAATCACATTGGGGTTCCAAGGAAGAAAGGTAATTTCTCAATGATCCACAATGAATTTTAGAAAAGTGAGCGAGGTTTTCAAAGCCTCAAAGCACACAAACATGTTCGCATGATTATATTCACCCTAATTGAAATTTGTTTAAACTGTACTACTACTATTTTATTCATATTGAGAGTGTTATAATTTTGATCAAGATTTTATGTTTGTACAAATTTTGGGTCTAATTTTACCTTGTTTTCTAGACCTGTAGTGAAACATTTATTTTTGACAAATACATCTTGAATTGTTACAACAAAACTAATACATCTATCTAGTGCATTGTTTTAAATGTAAAAACACTTACCGCGTCATTTGCATAAAGGTTGCATTTAAGTTAATCTTCTCAATCAAAATGATCACTGCGACATTCATATGACCGTTGGCCTCGACATTCATATGCCTAGCAGAGCTACCGCCAAATATCAAAAACAATTGGATTTCAAGGTTTAGCAGAGCTGTCTGCGGAGTTTTTTGGTTTTTCAGTGCAATGGATATGAAGGTGAGTGCGAATTTCTTGCAATGGGGCAACGCTCGCAAGAAATTCTTGTTCGTCATGACAGCAGCCATTACAAGAGGGTCTTCCTTAATTCCTATTGAAAGCATCCCTGTTTCAGATGTGTCACATAAGGGCGAGGCCAATTGCAGCTTATCCCCCATATCAGTAATCCCAACTCATGTTTCCCACTCATCTGAAGTGGGTACTAGTAATTCAGGTACCATTCATGGAAATCTTTGTCAGAACAAAGAGACATCAAGGCTTAGGGCATGGAGACAAGCCATGAAAGCAGGTTTTGCCAAAGAAACCCATATCATATATGCAGGTAGAAACAGAGAAACCTCAATGGAGGACACAATTACTGACACAGAGGCACTGGAAATGCCATTGCAGTCAAGGGGTATTGATGCTGATATGATGGGTTTCAGATATATGGGTATCTCAGAACCCACTTCAAGTTTCAGGATTGGTCCTGCAAGAGACCCAGAACAGACAGAATCAAGATTGGCAATTACTCTTCTGAAATTCAGGTGGAGAATCTTGAAAGTCGGAAGGAGTCGTTTACTGCACTTAATGTGTTGGCTGATGTTGCTGTTTGCATTATGGAGCATAGTCTGCCTTATTCATCAAGGCGGTGGGAAATGCTGTGTCCCACTGAAGCAGAATTATTCATACATCTGCCGTCCTGAATTCCATTCCCAAGCACACGAACTCTTGCCTTGCAATTCAGAGGATCTCTTCACATGCGAATTGGGTAGCCCTGTACGGAGCTTGAAGCGCCAATTCAATGAAGTTATTGATGGTGCATTTGTTGAAAGGGACCAAAGCTTATTCAAGAATGTTTACAGATCAAGAAAGCACAGAGCTACAAGAAGACAGTGAAGTTATAGATGGCGCCTTTGTTGAAAGGGATCAAAGATACAAGAAGATAGTCCAGACATTCATTTTCATTGATTATTTTAGGTCAATGGGTGAAATCAGTTAAAATATCAGATTTCATTTAGAGAGAAAACAGTGTAATGTCTCCATCAAGTGAAATATTAATAAGAAACAGGAGTTTCATCAAGTTAAATCTAGTTCGTGTTTTCCATTTTAGGAATCTTTTTCTACTTTCTAGTCGGAGTTCTCATTTTTTTCATTATTTAATAATTTTATGGTTTGTGTGATTTAGTGTATATGAGCTTGGTGATCGTCCTAGAATCCAACATTCTGACTTCTCTCTTATTTATTCATTGATAAGTACTATGCCTCTTAACAAATTTTGGTTACATCTTATTTCCATCTAAAATCACATGTGGGTTTTTGGTAGAGTTTCCGTATTGATAGATGCTTCAAATATGGGCAGGCCTTGAATTTGAAGTTAAAGATGAAATCAAAATTTGCTGACATTTTGCTCTTTTATGTGGTTGTAAATTGCAATTTCTTACACACATATTTCTGCTGTTTATTCCCCCAAATACTTGTCAAGGAATATTGAAAACAAATATATGGCCTACTAATTTGTTAGGTTCAAAATCACAACCAAAAAAATTGCCCGAACACTGGTATGTACATCTATTTTTAAAATGAATCATACCGCCATGCAAAAGTCTTGATTTTCGGTATTATTTGTAATACGGTTAGAGTATTGAATTTTTATCAATAATTCTCTATGGTTGTCCATACCCTATTCCGAACCTTACATTTTGGCCTTGCAATCCTCCTTTCATTCATTGTGACATAAAATCACACAATATCTTGTTGGATGAGCAACTTCATGCTTGTGTGGCTGATTTTCACGTGGCTAAGATCTTGGGAAAATGCAATCAAGGATATGAGACCATATCTGGAGTCACAGGGTCTTATGGATGCATTTCTCTGGATAAGCAAAACTACATCTATAGTACTACTGGTGAGAAATCTGAAATATCCTGTATTTCAAGAGAACTGAAGCCACCTGAAGACTTGCCATAGGATTAAGATTGCAATTACCAGAACTAAAAAACTGAGCACGTATGTACAAAGCACTATAAGATGAGAATGCAGAAATACGGAAGCTTATTTGTGTAACAACAGGAATGTTATGGCCTTAGGCTAGTACCTTGTGTCATGTAACATACACATTTTAGTTCTTTCTGTGGTTTACAATTGGTGAACAAAGTTTGAAACCTTTGATATTAGAATGGTTGTTTTTGCTTAAGAAAGTTAAAATGAAAATTATAGAAATAACCAAGACAGAGAAACCCCCTTGTAGAAAAGTAATTATTGGATGAGAAATTTGAAATATTGCTTGTTTCAAGAGAACCGAGGCCACCTAAAGATTTGGCATTACTAGGACTAAAAACTGAGCACACATGTACAAAACAAAGGCAATATCACAATGCGATGCTTGAAATTGTAATCCATGCTTTTAGACTGGACCTAATAGTCCCATGGCATCAAATCTGAGAGGGGAGCTGAAAGTTTCACAGTATTAGAGTGGATATGCTCAAAATTGTAGTGTACACTTTGAGAGAGATCCTAAAAATCCAAAAGGCCATGGGAATCTAGACTAGAAGATTTATTGAGACATTTGAAAGACCTTGTTTTAGTTTTGCTTCACAATTATATACTTTCATGTTTGAGATCTCAAATACTTATTACATTTCACTCGGGTTGCACATTTCCTAAGTTTTCTTAGAGATTAGAGGTTAAGACCAAAAAGTGGTGTCTATAATTTTGGAGTGGTGCTCCTCACCGGTTAACTAGATGCTTAAAACGAAAATGGTTCATAATATGTTTTGATCTTGAAATTTCTAGTTACATAAGGAATTGATGCTTGCAGTCCTTAGAATTGCTCTTCATTGCACCAATTAATTACCTATCAAGAGGCCTACCATGAGAAATGTTAGATATGTGACAACAAAGTTAAATGTTGGATCTCTTTGTGGTGTAGTTTGTAGCTCACTTCCCATAGGGGGAAGGGGGGGGGGGAGGGGGATTGCCCACCACTTTTGTTGCTGCCCCACTTGGCGGGGGTTTGGGGCGAGCCCCAAAGAAAAAAATTAAAGAGTCAATCCCTTGTTTCTAAAAAGACGAATTCCACCGAATTCTAATTTTAGGAAGGAAAATCCTAATGGCATTTTCCACTCTATTTTTTAGGAGGAATCAAAACTACACTTTGCCAATTAGGTGTATTTATCTTTGTGAAGAGCCAAAGTAGCTCATATAACAAGTTCGCATGTAATCTATTCTTCTTGAGTTAACAAAAGCTTGATGTCTTGCACCACGAATGTTTCCCTACGCACTCAATCGGGGTTTTACCATGTAAATATGGTGTTTGTCTCTTACATGTTTTGGTTCCGCATATATCTTTTATCTCTATCTCTCGTATATTGTTGTTTTTGTTATTCAAATTTTTGTTTATTCATTGTTGCAAAGTCTCGTGGTTTCCTAGCAAGAAATGTGATTGAGATGTTGCGATCTGAAATCCACATCACAAATCAAGAGCATCACCAAGAGAATTGGTAGACAATGAATGGTGACATGACAGAGAATGATAACCTTGATTTGCAGTATCTTTAATAACTCGCTTAACTAGTCACTTGAAGGAAGAAATGTGGGTTTGTATTACAAGTCTGAAGCAGGCCATAAAATTTGAGCTTGCTCATGAAAGAAATAAAGATGTGAAATGATTCTCATGCTTGGGCATGTGGTACAAACCCAATATTCGACATTGATATGTTCTATCAGTTTGAGGATCTTTCTCATGTTGCCACAACATGGAAATTTACACTCTACCAAAATTTGATGTTTCCTCGGACAATTCAAGTGCTTTGCTTTACTAGCATGCTGCACCTGCAATTCGAGTCCAGGTTCAATAGGTAACTTAGTTATTTTAGAATATATATTGATGTATATTTGGTGTTTTGTGAGGTATCTTTATGTAATATTGTATTTTGGAAAATTATTTATATTGATTAGAATTGAGCTTTATGACCGATCTTTAATAAGTAGCAATTCACAAGAACTTATTTCTCCCTAACTAATGCGAAGAATAGAAACTTCCCAAGATCACCCATCTCCATTTTATTTTGCTCTAACACATTTAATTATAGAGTTTTCCCGAACTAGGTCAGCTTTGCTTTCCATCCCAATTTCTTAGAAATTACCAAAAATCTTAGGAATTTGATTACCTCCAATGCCATCTTCCCAGGACTCACAATCGGACTTTCATGTACAAAATTATTATCTAATACAGCTTTTTCATTGTTCGTCTACAAATATGGGCTTTTAGTAGAGTTTATGTCTTCACGGATGCTACAAATGTGGGCGGGCCTAGAAAATTGGGCACACACTGCAATATCGAACACGGAAATAGGGAAACTTGGTTGTGTAACAATAGAAAATCCATTAACCAACACAAATTTATCTCGTATTTTGATGATCTAATTTGTAAGCAAAATGATCAATTATAGGGTCATACATGACAATAAGTCTAGCAACTTCAGCATTGGAAATTGCCTATGACATGAAAGTGAAGCTTGCATATGTGGTCCTAGACTATGAGCAAAAGCTTAAAACAACACTCGTGAAACATATGTTGACCATGAAATAATTGAAGAATCAAAGCTCGTGGAGATTTCACTATAGTCATTCCTTGTGGAATTTGTTTAAATGGATTCAAATGCAACATATAAATATGTAATATGATCCCAAACTAATTGGCCCCATGTGACTTTGTTTAAATGGATTCAAATGCAACATATAAATATGTAATATGATCCCAAACTAATTGGCCCCATTTTATAGTTCAATGCATTCAACAGGCAGAATTAGGACCAAACTATTAAAGAGCATGCCTATACAGCCCTCCCATATGTAGAGATGGTAGAAGATAAAAAGAAACAAAACATCATAAGAAATGCTACCTTTGGAGTTGTGTTTCCCAATTCTGTCTTTCTCTTATCCATTTCTCCAAACTCACCTCCAACTTGAACCTAACTTGATTCTTTCTTGGTGTCATTTTTGGGTATGTGGCACAAACCCAATATTTGGCATTGATCTGTTTTACTAGATTGAGGATCTTGCACATGTCGCCGCAACATGGTATTTTATACCACGTCAACATTTTCTATTTCTCGACAATGCAAGTGCTTTGCATTATTGGCATGCTACGACTTGCAATTCAGTCTAGGTTCAATAGGTAACATAGTCTTTTTAGAAGATATATTTATGTATATTTGGTGTTTTATAATGTATTTTTTTGCAATATAGCATTTTGGGAATTTTCTATATTGATTGGAATCGATCTTTGTGACTGATCTTTATTAAATAGTAGTTCACAAGAACTTATTTCTCCCATGCTAATGTAGAAGCATAGAAACTTCCCGAGATCACCCATATCTATATTATTTTGGCTCAAATAAATTAAGTCATAGAGTTTTCCCACAACTAAGTCATCTTTGTTTGTTATCTCGAGTTTCTTAGAAAATATCGAAAAGTTGGAAATTGGCATTTTTTCTATCTTAGAACCTGCTGCAAGTTACCCCCAATGCCATCTTACTAGGACTTATGATTGGAATTTCATGTACTATAATTATTATCTAATACACTTTTTGATTCTTTATTCACAAACATGGTTTTTGGTAGAGTTTCCATGTTGATAGATGTTTCAAATATGGGCAGGCCTTGAATTTGACCTTAAAGGTGCCTATCAAATCAAAATTTGTTGAGAGTTTGCTCTTTTATGTGGTTGTAAATTACAATTTCTTACATACAGATTTCTACGATTTCTTCCCTAAATACTTGTCAAGGAATATTGAAAACAAAGTTATGGCCTACTAATTTGTTAGGGTCAAAATCACAACAAAATAATGGCCCAAACACCGGTATGTACATGTATTTTAAAATGAGTCATACCACCATGCAAAAGTCTTGATTTTCACTATTATTTGTAATATGACTATTGAATTTTTATCAATAATGCTCTAATGGGTGTTCATACCTGCTTCGAACCTTCCATTTTGGCCTTTCTTATCTTCATCGTAATTGCAATCCTCCTATCATTCATTGTGACATAAAATCAAAAATATCTTGTTGGATGAGCAACTTCATGCTCGTTAAGCTGATTTTGGCATGGCTAAGATCTTGGGAAAATGTAATCAAGCATATGAGACCATGTCTTGAGTTGCAAGGTCTTATGGATGCATTGTTCGGATAAGAAGAACTATATATATACTACTATCGGTGAGAAATCTGAAATATTCCATATTTCAAGAGAATGAGGCCACCTAAAGACTCGCCATAGGATTAAGATTGCAATTACCAGACTAAAAACCGAGAATGCATGTACAAAGCAATCGTAATATCGTAATGCAAAAATAGGAAGCTTGGTTGTGTAACAACAGAATGTTATGACCTAAGGTGATACCTTGTTTCATTTAACATACGCATTTTAATTCTTTACGTGGGTTACAATTGGGAACAAAGTTTAAAACCTCTCGATATTAGAATGGTTGTTTTTTCTTAAGAAAAATACAATGAAAATTATAGAAATAATCGGTAGAGAGAAACCCCTTGTAGAAAAGTAATTATTGGATGAGAAATCTTAAATATTGCTTATTTCAAGAGAACGAGGCCACCTAAATACTTGGCATTACCAGATTAAAAACTGAGCACACGTGTACAAAATAGTGCAATATCACAATGCAGATGCTTGAAATTGTAATCCACAATTTTAGAGTGGACCTAATAGTCCCATTGCATCAAATCCGAGAGGGGACCTAAAAGTTTCATAGTATTAGAGTGGAAATGCTCAAAATTGTAGTGCACACTTTGAGAGAGATCTTGAAAGTCCAAAAGGCCATAGGAATCTAGACTAGAAGATTTATTGAGACTTTTGAAAGACCCTGTTCTAGTTTTGTCTCACAATTATTAACTTTGATTTTGAGATCTTACATACTTATTAGTTATTACAATCGGGTTGCACATTACTCGAGTTTTCTTACACATTAGAGGTTACGACCAAAAAAGTGATGTCTATAATTTTGGAGTGGTGATCCTCAAACTGGTTAACTAGATTCTTGAAAATGAAAATGGTTCATAATATGTTTTGGATCTTGAAATTTCTAAGTTACATAAGGAATCGATGCTTGTAGTCCTTATAATTGCTCTTCATTGCACCAATTCATTTCATGTCAAGAGGCCTACCATGAGAAATGTTGATATGTGACATCAAAGTTAAATGTTGGATTCCTTTATGGTACAATTTGTAGCTCACTTCCCAAAGGCAAGGCGTGGGGAGGGATTGCCCTCCACTTTTCTCGATGCCATACTTGGCGGGGTTTGGTCACGAGACCCAAAAGAAAAAAATTAAAGAGTCAATCCCTTGTTTCTAGAAAGATGAATTCCATCAAATTCTATTTTTAGGAAGGAAAATCCTAATGGTGTTTTTCACTCTATTTTTAGGAGGAATCCTAACTATACTTTTCCAATTAGGTGTATTTATCTTTGTGAAGAAAAAAGTAGCTCATATAACAAGTTTGTATGTAATCTATTCTTCTTGATTTAACAAAATCTTGATGTCTTGCACCCTTGATGTTACCCTAAGCAATCAGTTTGGGTTTTACCATGTAAATATGGTGTTTGTCTCTTACATGTTTGGTATTCTCAGTATATTCCTTTTATCTCTTTCTCTCGTGAACCGTTGTTTTTGTTATTCAACTTTTTGTTTATTCATTGTTGCAAATTCTATGGTTTCCTAGCTAGAAATGTGATTGAGATATTGCGGCTGGAAATCCACATCATAAATCAAGAGCATCACCAATCAAATTGGTAGACAATGAAAGGTGACATGACAGAGAATGATAACCTTGATTTGCAGATCTTTAACAACTCAATTAACTTGTCACTTGAATGAAGAAATGTGGGTTTGTATTACAAAGCTGAAGCGGGGCCATAAAATTTGAGCTTGTTGATGAAAGAAATAAAGATGTGAAATGATTCTCATGCTTGGGCATGTAGCACAAACCCAATATTTGACATTGATTTGTGCTATCGGTTTGAGGATCTTGCACATGTTTCCGTAACATAGAATTTACACTCTTCCTAAATTTGATGTTTCCTTGACAATTCAAGTGCTTTGCCTCACTAGCATGCTACAACCTGCAATTCAAAGTCTAGGTACAACAAGTACCTTAGTTATTTTCGAAGATATATTTATGTATATTTGATGTTTTTCCTCTAACTCCTTCTCTACTTCAACCAACACCAAACCCTCCTTTTTCTCTAGGTCTCAGTAAAGTTTCTTACTATGGTTTCAATGCAAAACTTGGTTTTACACTTTAATAATTTATCTCCCTCTTCTAAACTCTTTAGCCCACTTACTTCCAACTTTTTCAAGCTTCATTCAAGGTTCATTAAGCTTCTTGGTTTCATTCAACCTATGTTTCAAGATTTAACCTCCTTTCCTTCTTACTGTTTCTTGACTCCCACAGTCATCTATACTCTTTTTAACTCCTTTCCTTGGAAATATTTTCTCAATTTCCTTATCAATTACCTTAAACTTATCATATTACACTCTTCCAATTTTTTTCTTGTCACTCCTTAATAGCCTCTCACCTAGAGATACTAGGTGTCTCTCTTTACTCTACCTATCTTGGTTTACTCCTCTAAGATTGTACAATACGATCAAGTGTTTCTTATTATTCCTTGGTTCCCAAATTGAATTGCACTCTTCCTCAATCCTATAAATCATGCTAATAACCATGCTTAACCCTCTTGACACTTATTCCTTTAGACTCCTCCATAAGGTCTTTGTTTTCATATTATTGCTCAAAATCATCACAGGTCTTCCACCAAGGACTGAGGACTTCTTCTTTTTCTTTCTAATTCATAATATTCTTATTCCTCGGTGATCACCAAACTTAATTGTCTCTTTCACATTCCTCCTACCTTTGCAGGGGTCCATTCAAGACTTAAAAATCATGTCAAATCATCAACTAGTACTCTTAATCCCTCTAATTATGGGCATACACAAATCCTAGGAATGAGTTTGAAAACTAAGAACACATGTACAAAACAAAGGCAATATCACAATGCAGATGCTTGAAATTGTAATCCATGCTTTTAGAATGGACCTAATAGTCCCATGGCATCAAATCTAAGAGGGGAGATGAAAGTTTCACAGATTAGAGTGGATATGCTCGAAATTGTAGTGTACACTTTGAGAGAGATCCCGAAAGTCCAAAAGGCCATGGGAATCTAGACTAGAAGATTTATTGAGACTTTGAAAGACCCTATTTTATTTTTGTTCACAATTATATACTTTGATGTTTGATATCTCGATACTTATTACATTTCACTCAAGTTGCACATTTCCTAAGTTTTCTTAGAGATTAGAGGTTACGACCAAAAAAGTGGTGTCTATAATTTTGGAGTGGTGCTCCTCACCGTTAACTAGATGCTTGAAAATGAAAATGGTTCATAATATGTTTTGGATCTTGAAATTTCTGAGTTACATAAGGAATCGATGCTTGCAGTCCTTAGAATTGCTCTTCATTGCACCAATTAATTGCTTGTCAAGAGGCCTACCATGAGAAATGTTAGATACGTGACAACAAAGCTAAATGTTGGATCCTTTGTAGTGGTGTTTGTAGCTCACTTCCCATAGGGAGGGTTTGGGGGACCTTGCCCACCACTTTTGTTGCTGCCCCACTTGGTGGGGGTTTGGGGGCAGAGCCCCAAAAGAAAAAATTAAAGAGTCAATCCCTTGTTTCTAAAAAGACGAATTCCACCGAATTCTAATTTTAGGAAGGAAAATCCTAATGGCATTTTTCGACTCTATTTTTTAGGAGGAATCCTAACTACTTTTCCAATTAGGTGTATTTATCTTTGTGAAGAGCCAAAGTAGCTCATATAACAAGTTCGCATGTAATCTATTCTTCTTACACCACGGATGTTTCCCTACGCACTCAACTAGGGTTTTACCATGTAAATATGGTGTTTGTCTCTTACATGTTTGATATTCTCGCATATATCTTTTATCTCTCTCTGTGAACTATTACTTTTGTTATTCAACTTTTTTTTTATTCATTGTTGCAAAGTCTATGGTTTCCTAGCTAGAAATGTGATTGAGATGTTGCGGCTGAAATCCACATCATAAATCAAGAGCATCACCAAGAGAATTGGTAGAAAATGAAAGGTGACATGACAGAGAATGATAACCTTGATTTGCAGATATCTTTAATAACTCAATTAACTTGTCACTTGAAGGAAGAAATGTGGGTTTGTATTACAAGTGAAGCAGGGCCATAAAATTTGAGCTTGCTCATGAAAGAAATAAAGATGTGAAATGATTCTCATGCTTGGGCATGTGGCACAAACCCAATATTTGACATTGATATGTTCTATCAGTTTGAGGATCTTGCACATGTTTCCACAACATGAATTTACACTCTACTTAAATTTGATGTTTCCTTGGACAATTCAAGTGCTTTTCCTCACTAGCATGCTACAACATGCAATTCGAGTCCAGTTCAATAGGTAACTTAGTTATTTTAGAAGATATATTAATGTATATTTGGTGTTTTGTGAGGAATCTTTATGTAATATTGCATTTTGGAAAATTATTTATATTGATTGGAATCGAGCTTTATGACTGATTTTTAGTAAGTAGCAGTTCACAAGAACTTATTTCTCCCCAGCTAATGCGTAAGAATAGAAACTTCCCAAGATCACCCATCTCCATTTTATTTTTGCTCTGACACATTTAATTATAGAGTTTTCCCAGAACTAGGTCAGCTTTGCTTGCCATCCCAATTTCTTAGAAATTACCAAAAAATCTTAGGAATTTGATTGCCCCCAATGCCATCTTCCCAGGACTCACAATTGGACTTTCATGTACATAATTATTATCTAATACAGTTTTTCATTGTTCGTCTACAAATATGGGCTTTTAGTAGAGTTTCTGTCTTCACAGATGCTACAAATGTGGGCAGGCCTAGAAAACTAGGCACACATGCAATATCAGAATGCGGAAATAGGGAAACATGGTTGTGTAACAATTGAAAATGCCATTAACCAACACAAATTTATCTCGTATTTTGATGATCTAATTTGTAAGCAAAATGATCAATTATAGGGTCACACATGACAATAAGTCTGGCAACTTCAGCATTGGAAATTGCCTATGACATGAAAGTGAAGCTTGCATATGTGGTCCTAGACTATGAGCAAAAGCTTAAAACAGCACTGTGAAACATATGTTGACCATGAAATAACTGAAGAAGCAAAGCTCGTGGAGATTTCACTACAGTCATTCCTTGGTGGACTTTGTTTAAATGGATTCAAATGCAAAATATAAATATGTAATATGATCCCAAATTAATTGGCCCCTGTTTTATATTTCAATGCATTCAACAGGCAGAATTAGGACCAAACTATTAAAGAGCATGCCTATATAGCCCTCCAGGATGTAGAGATGGTGGAAGATAAAAAGAAACAAAACATCATAAGAAATGCTACCTTTGGAGCTGTGTTTCCCAATTCCTGTCTTTCTCTTATCCATTGTTTTCCCAATGGTACAGTCCTCAGATGGGTTTTGTGTACTCCAAAACAGTTCACAATAAGTAACATATTTTATGTTGCACGCTTTCCACAGAGGATTAGTAAATATGGATGTACTGGTTGCATTGAACACAAATGATGTTTACTTCTATTTGGTATACACTCTTTGGAAATCACTCACTTCGATTATAGGGTTAGGATTTCCTTGAAACCAGCACACTGCTAATCTCCTTGAATCCAGGCATATTGCAAAGAGGTCTGGAGATAAGCTCATATGTGGAACCATGAATGAGAGTAAGTTCAGAAACTGCATTGTCTCAGATTTTGAGCTTGTAGAGGCTACCCAGGAGATAGCTGAGAGCCATAGTTACCAAATACTTGTAAAATCATAAAGATTTTTGTATTTTTCCCATATTTTTATTGAACTCTATAAAATTTCATATTTTTCTGTTGCAAAATCTTAAAATACATGATCTAGAAAATATATATTATTTATTATTATTTTATAAAATAAATATTTAAATTGTGAACACCTCCAAGATTTTATAGTCGAGAGCAAAAAGGTTTTTATTTTTTCAATATTGTTTAAAGGCTTTCAATAGTCTTAGGAAGATTAATGAGAGCGTATTTTTTTTCCGGATTTATTGTATTTTTTTTTATCCATGATTTTTTTTCCACGATCATCTTTTTTCCATATTTGAATACCATCCCTTAATACTCTCTATACGAAAATTGCTATTTTGGCTAGAGCACCTATCCAGAAACTTGATGATGGTGTGTCAAGGTGCTTTGTCCCCTTGGTAAGTTTATAATATAATAATCTTGATCAGTCGTGCCTCCTTAGGAATCAATGCCCTCCAGTGCTTCAAGTTCTCAGGACACCCTCACAAAGTAGAGTGATATGTTGTGTTTTCCATGGGTAATCTATTTCTTGTCTAAACTGGATTTTCTTTCGTTTTGATAGCTTGGATGGTAGTTTATGTTTTGTCTATGGTGTAGCAATTTCTATGTCAATGCTTTTGAAGTGTCTAATTTAAGTTGTTTAATTGACTCTGCGGTGATAGATTCCTTTCTCCTATTCTAATTCTATCATCCCAGTCACATACAATACTATACAACTCATTTCCTGCATACACACAACTATCCATTAACTCTAGTGAAAAAATTCTAGCATTGCAAGATGTGGTGCTTGTACCCATTAGTTTAATTGATGTAATTTTAGCATTGTAAGAACATACAACAACCCAAACATAGATTATTGTGTAGGGATTCTATCCTCTGCTCAGTGGGGCTCGTTGAGTTTCATGAGATTTATGAGCTACTGTGGAATTTTCCTGTACTAAATGTATTTTGAGCAAGGTTGAGTGATGTTTGCTGCTGTAAATTTCTCACCATGACACCACCATGTATCCTGCAAACCAATGCAATGTCGAAAACTTAACACATGCCTACAAACAAATATTGGTTTACATATGGTCCTCTGCCTTTTTAATTTTGAATCCGTATGGAATCCTTGATTGTGTAGGAGTATTCCATCTGATCTACCTACTAGCAATCTACTTAAAATGTAGGATGGAAACGTCGAAGTGGATCTTTTGAATGAGTCAAATTCGAGGGAGAGAAACAATAGGAGAGGAAGGGTGGTGAAGAAGAAAGGGTTAGCGGGTGGAGAAGTGAGAGGGTGGAAAAAATGGAAAGGGGAAACAATTTGAAACTTTACCGTCGAAGAACGACACGACAAATATGTCAAAGCGCAATTGCTAGAGTTATTATGTTGCGAGAAGAATTTGGTTTTATTTGAACATTAGGTGGTCATACCCAGATTATTTGGGCCTACAATTTTGAAGCCTCAAAGCTCAAGCTTTTGTTCCTGGAATGCACGTTCAACATAAATATGAATGAATGTGAAACTATATAAATCATTTTTATAAAAACGTTAAAATAATGTCAAAACACCTTATCTTAAATTTGTAACATACTTGAAGTCAGCTTTAATTTTATAATTTTAATTATGGATAGTTATATTGGGAAAAAAATACAAAATATATACCAGGGAAAATTTTGGTGGCAATTCTTTGCTAGTTCACGAATATTTACATTTTTGAAATTTGCATTTGGCGAATTTGAGGAGTCGTACGAGTAGCATTTCATCTAAAATTTATGGGAGCAAGTTACTATTTCGGGTTGGTTTGCCTAGTGTTTAAAATAAATTTCATACATATATATGTAAATCGCCGATACCTCAAACATAAATCAGGTACATTCGCCAACATATACTAGTTAAAACTCTAAGCATATGCAAAATTCAAATGCCATAAGGCTCTTTCAACAACAATCCAGATGCCCATGTATATAATGTGAACACACGACCACAAATTGCAAATGCATGGTCTCATTCAAACACCCTTACCTACATATGCAACCGGGTGGCTGCATGTAAAGACGCTTGACATGTGGGTTTGATTCCGTCTGCGCGTATTTAGGTGGGTGTATGACCGGCTGCATGCATGCATGCCCGATTGCATATGCATATGGGTGTCCATACATGTTGTTGCTTGATTATATATACAGGCGGGCAGCTGCGTATGCAGTTGGGCATCTACATATACAACTGGGTGGTACATACACGAACACCGATTGCATACGCAGACAAGCTTCTATCATGAATTTTACCTAATAAATTATTTGCATCCATCACTATATACATTTTTCTCATATTCATCATCAACACGAATTCCATTTTGCAGATTCGCCAAAAAAATCCAAGTTGGATTTTGGTACGGGGTCTTAAAGTGAACCCTGATACATACAAAACTATATAGTTGGGTGTGATAGTGCATCAATAGCTATCCTTGAATCTTCAATGATTTGACGATCTTCCAATTGTCAATACAGAGCGTGAAAAGATTACTGCCCTACAAGCAACACAGATTCCTTGAAACTAAAGATAGTAATAGCTTTGAGAATTGAATTCAGTAAAAGGAGTAAAACAAAATTTGGATGCAAAGCCATGCAGAACATCATCTCGAGCAATAAAGGGGTCTTCTTTCCCGAGGAATCGGCCTCTACAGATCATAAACAATAAGAAACTTTGTTATTAATGGAGTCACCCAACCGAGAAACCATTGAAAGGTAACCTCTTCCAAGCTAGACAATATTGTATATGCCATCAAAATTGCCATCGTCCTCATGACCGCATCCAAATTGGATCCCTTTAGCACTAATAGGGGCACCCACAACCTTGATGAAGGTGCCTAGCTTATGAGACTAGATGTTCCATAAGCCAAAACTCCAGTTGTGGAAGAATTGGGTCCATATTTATACCCAAACTCACACTCCACCACCTTTGTTTCCTTGGTAGGAGATGTCTTTACAAGTGAAAGAGGTGTTGGGATCGTAGATGGTGTCCTCTTGTTGCTTGTACTTGATCGACACGGTGGAGATGTCATTGCCGATGTTGGAGGGGTTCCTAGTAAGCACAGAGAGCACCATAGACTTCCCCATCGAAATGGAAGGCATTTTGAAGATGACCCTCGACAGCCTTGAGTCGCCCTTTCATGACATGTTAAAAAATAGGAATAAAAAAGATCTGGACATAGGAAATCTGGTGGAAACCACACACTGAATTGGAAATCTAGTGGATACCATACTAAATTTAAGCAAAAGAAATGACTATAGTAAACATATATAATAGTGGCAATGTAAATGAAGTTTATTGAAACCAAGAGTAATCTAAAAAATGTTATAAGTGCTAGTTTCTTAAAAGAGATGTGAACCTGCAACACAAGTTTTTATATTTGCTTGACATTTTTCTAAAACATTTAAAATATAAAGTGAATTAATTGTGATCCATAAAGATCCGTAAAATCGTTCATTCTCAAACAACCGAGAATTCCCTTTAAAACATAACATAATCAAAGGGTGCATTATACAATGACAAAATCACCAAGTAGAATGTGGTGTCACTGTGTCATGGACATGGTAGTTATGTATGTGGCATGGAGATTTCATCTTAAATAGACAACTAAAACAACAACAAAAACAATCTCTTCAAAATTCCTTGGCATTTGGAGGTCCATTGGTGTACAAAGACACAACCACAAAGAATCCCATTTGTAAGGGGGCAAGAGAAGAGAATATGAATTGAGATGAAGAGATTAGCCAAAGTGAGCATAAAAGTAGGGAGACTATATAATATGCTCTGTTAGAGCTATTTGTATGTGCGGAGTAGCAAAATGCGCATACTAGTAGGGAGATTGTTTTAATATGCTCTACCCAAGTTCTTTGTAATTTCCTTGGCCAAAGAAAGGAAAGCAAGATGAGCATTTTCTATTTCCACTAATTTTCTGCTCATTAGGCTTTTCAAGTTGTCTTGTTGTAGTAGTTGGTTCTATGTAGTTTCAGATTTTTTTAGAGGATTGAGGAGTGAAGGTTAATTTTCCCCAAGTATGGGTGGAGGTGATCCCCTTCAAACCAAGAACCGATGAGGTATTAAACGGATTTGGTGAGTGGTTTGATAAATAGGTAAGTGATGAAAACAAGGGTAAGTTGGTTGTAGGTAAGGTTGATTTCGGTTCGAGTAATAGGTAATGGCAATATAATGCACACACATGTATAAAATGTAATAAGGTACTAATTTGAAGAGCTTGTAAACTCTTCTTTGTCAAAGGTCGATAGGTTTATCCAAACAAGATGGAAGTGGTTCAGGTATCCAAGGTATAGGATACACTCCTGAAATACAACTAGGCAAGGTGTAGAAACCGGTAATGGGTTCATTCTAGGGCACCAAAGGTTAGGGCAAAATAAATAGTATGACATTAGGCAAGGTAAGGTCATAAGGCTGAACAACACGAGTATCATCATCTTAAGATATATCGAGTAAACAAATTAACTATCACAATGGGTGAGATTGGGTTAGGTGATTTAGGTTACAACAAGAGGAGGCACTGGAGAACCACCATTTCGTAGACCGGAGGTGCCAACGAGGAGGAGACAGCGTGTTGAGGTAGGAATCAATCCATAATTTGTATGTTCAATTGAAATTTGTGGTAAAGTAGAAAAATGGGGTTGCAAATTAAAAATTTGAAATGAGGTTAAAACGAATGGAGTTGGGTACTTTGGGAAGGTGCAATGTAGACTAAGTAGGTGGATAAATGAATTAGGGTGGGGTTTATGTGGGATTGGGGTAGATTTTAGGTTGTTTTTTCTATTTTTTCAAAAATTGAGGCATGAGGGTTCGGCCTTAGGGCCAAACCAGAGATCGATGCTTGGTTAGGTCTCGATTGATGTCGTTTATCATACCAATGTCGATGGATAGATAGGTGACCAAGATCTTGGTTAAAGTCACTCGATGTCGATTGAAGATAACCGATGCCGATCACTATGAAAAATGACCTAGTGTAGAAAAGGTTAAGGTAATGGGGAAAAAATTGATTTATAAAACAAATAGGTCGGTAAATTTAGATATATGGGAGGTAGAGTAGAATAGAAGTAGGTGGGTATAAGGTATATATAGCTAGGAATGAGTGGGTATGGGTTAGGTCAAATATCGAGGGAGAGAAAATGATGAAATAGAACATAGGGACTTGTTTAGGCTAGATAAAATGGATGATAGGTTAGAGAAATAGTTAGCAAATAGATATGTAGGTAGTAGTTGTGTTGGGTGGGGGTAGGTAGGGGTGAAGAGATGAGTAAAGTAGGTAAATACTTGACATTTTTGAGTTACATGGATGCAGGCACGTCGCCAATTGATGATGCGGGATAGGATCCCACCATTTTTGGGGGAGATGTGACCCAACATCATGGAGGACGAGTGGAATCACTGCGGGGAGGTTGGATTGGCTGGGATCAGGTGGTACAGGTGGATCTAAACGGATCACAGTCTTATGGTTGCTCTCATCGATAGATGGGATGCAACGACCAACACATTCCATTTACCTGTTGGTGAGATGACGATCACACTGGGGGATGTATATAGGATTCTACTGGCTACCAATTGTTGGTGAGCATGTTTATTTAGTGTCGTCAAAAATGGGGCTTTTGAGCTAATGATTTCAGTTTTTAGGAGATGGTGAGTGACCCGACTAAGCACGATTTCGATCTAATGTATGGGGCTTTGTATGTTGCACACCAATAGGAGACTCGGCTAGTAGTACTTATGATGGTATTTGTGGGATGTTATGTACTCCTCGACTCAAAGGGTGGCTAATTTCCTAGGGGATTGATGGGAGTTATACAAGATATGATTGAGGATCGTGTTTGTTTTACATGGGCACTAACATATTTAGTGAAATTATACAAGGAGTTTTGGGTCTACCGAGGATGCGGTGATACAACATATGTTGTACATACCTATTGCATTGTTGGGCATATAAGCACATAGTTATTGTGTGCCCACGGGAACTACCAAGAACAAATTGGCATCGTGATGGAAAAAGGTCTAGGTACGAGATGGGTGGTAGTAGGTGGACATCCACGAGTGGAGGAGGAAGCACATGACGTGGATTACTACAGATGAAAACTGGAGGGATTGTATGCCATGGACATAGTATGACAACCCTATGTTGGTTTTCATGTTTACAGAGGCATGGCCTAAGAGATGTAGGGGATACAAATACTTAGTTGGATATAGTGGAGGGGTGTGGGTGAGCACGAGAATATTCCGGTGGATAGAGTTTGACACTAGTTCGGACTACAGCAGGATGTGCCACCACCATTCCCTCATTACCGTAGAGATGATGTGGAGATACCTTTGTCTTTACCACATCCAAAGTAGATCCCTTGGGCAAGAGGAGCATGTGGCGGATAGGAGGATAGATGATGTCGGTGTTACGATGGTTACATATCTTTGGTGGGAAGCCCAATTATAGGCATTACCATCGTGGCCACGTTAACAATACTTAGCTATTGTTATAGTTCGAGAGAGATGCACTACATGACAGGTGATAAAAACACAGTGCAGGTGTCCACCTTGATAGGGCAAGTGATTGTATTACAAGGCTATTTAGCACAGTGCGGGCTCGTGTTCCTACCGCATAGGCTCGCGTAGGGGATGAAGCACATGTAATAGAAATACGGCATAGGTCACTAGTTTACATGGTCATTTAGTAGTCACGCAAGCACAGAGTTGTGGCCTTACAAGCCTAGGTAGCTACATAGGCACTAGGATGGGGTCTCATAGTACAGAAAGAGAACAAGGCCCACTATTGTTAGGGCAGGGTTCACGAGGTTGCGATTAGGCCAATGGTGCCACCCTAGATCAGTATTGATGGATAGGTTCAAGGATGCCCTGAACAAGGCTCATTATTACTAGGATCATCTCGAACGTGGTAGGTATTGATGTCCCATCATACACCGAGCACGAGGATCAACAAGCGACCAATGAGAGGACCGGTTCCAAGACACAAATCTCGGAGTAGAAAAGGTGTCATCAGCCCCAGGTAGGGGGTCAAGGTAAGGTTACTAGCTCTCATAAAATTGGCCCAAATGTCAACAAGGAGAGGAGGAGGAGATGATGGGCGGATAGGGACTAGTAAAGGGTAGAGGTGATGGCGGAGGTGAGGGCCCTACATGGGGATGAGATATCATGATATTTGATATTTTATTATGATTTTGATATATATATATATATATATATATATATATATATACCTATGTGCCGAAGATTGTGAGATTATACATAAGATTTTTTGAGATACTTTGATTATTTATTTTGTGTATATATGTATTGATACACGAACACTCCCATTTATATAGTTGATGATAATTATTAGGCTGATGATGTACTAGTTTTCATTTCCATTGTTATTCTTTATTATGGAAACTAGGTGAGTTAGGCATGGTTGAGTCTAGGTCATTTAGGCATGGCTGAGTCAGGTATAGGCATGGTGGAGTTAGGTATAGGCATGGTTGAGTCTAAAAATTTCCAAGTTACTGATTTTATGGAAATGACGTGTTGTATGTATGTTGTGTTTAAATTTCCAAGTAATTGATATTATGAAAATGTTAAATGGTTCCAGTATGATGTGGTTGAGGTTATAAAATTTTAGGTATGATGAAACGATGTATGTCATTTGTAATATATTAATTTCCAAGTTATTGTGTAAATGTAAACTAACTAGGTTAGAATGTGAATGTAAAGGGGATAAAATGGTTAGGTGTAAAAGTGGCCTAACTAACCTCCAAGGGCCCCATGCCCTCAGAGTGTTGCCTACATAGCCCCGATGAAAAGGGGCCTCAGGCCAATGTAGTTCTTCCATAAGCTAGGGAAGAATATGATGAGGTAGATGTATAGGTCGGTAGGTTTGAGGCATGATTGAGTCTAGGTCATTTAGGCATGGTTGAGTTTAGGTTGTTTAGACATGGTTGATTCTAGGTTGAATAGGCATGGTGGAGTTAGGTATATACATGGTTGAGTATAGGTTGTGTAGGCATGGGGGAGTCTAGGTCATTTAGGCATGGTTGAAGGGGAAGAAATCCTAGAATGTAGGTGTCGAAAGTCTAGTCCTGTGTAGCATAATCAATAAGTAAGAAAAGAGGCAAATGATAAAAGAGGTGGAATGCTTCATAAGTTGCAAGGACCATAATGAGCATACCGAGGACATGTTGATGAACTTAAACCCCGAAAGGCAGTGCATGATTGACTGTTCTAAGGGTGAAGGAAGGTACATGATCATGAAATGTCACATCTATGACATGTCCCTTGAGTAGGTAGGATATTAGAAAGAAAAAAGATGAGGTGAAGTGGGTTAGTTAGCGTAACCTTGTTGTGAGACAACATGCCTCTTCTGCAAGATATACTCAAAATCAAAAGTTTGATTTTTCTTTTTCTATTTTCTTTTAATAGATTGATCGATGCGAGAAGTCTATGTGGGATGAATAAAATGAATCCTTGAGGTCTTCATGAAGCTGATCGATGCAGGAAGCTTCAGAATGTTTTATTTTTATTTGTATAGAAATAGTCTTCTTTTTTGATAGACTATGTACAATAGGGATAAATTTTATAGATTTCCTCGAGGGAGAAGTCTATTTATAGCAGCGAGATAGAGAGGTAGATGTCCTTTTTGAGGGATTCATCTAGTTACCATAAGTTTGACTCAAAGAGTGGAGTTTGAATATCCCATATCTTACTTTTGAATTTCTTTGGACTTTTAGGTCATGGACAAGACTATAGAGGAGTATAGGCTTCTTTTATGAAGGCACAACCATAACACACAAAGGTTAACTATGCAAGAGATGTTTTAAGTGATGAACGACCATGGGATTCCATCCTGAAGAGAACAAAAAGTAGCCATGAGAATCATGCCATGAGTAGATTCGTGGTACTCATATTTAAGATAAGGTTGAAAGGTGACAAATAATCACACAATTCTTGTTTAGTCATTGGTCCTTAAAAGAGGTAGATGAAAGGAATGGGTACTCAAGGAATGATTTTGTAATATAAAAAAGGTGATATAATACTTGATTCAACAATATAATGGTTAAAGATGCAAGGTATTAAGGGGATCAGGTTCAATTTACCTTCGAGGGAAGATAAATGATAAATACCCGATCTATAGGCATGAGTAAGAATATAGGGTCCAAGCCAATTAGAGCAAATTTTCCCGCTTAATTTTCTTTGCTTTTGTTATATGTTGATTTTCCTTCAGGATGAGGTCACTAACCTTGAAGGTTCATTCATTGACATGTTTTTCATAAGCTTGTTTGATGCGTTTTTGGTAATTTTGAAGGTGATCAAGAGCATTAAAATGGTGTTCATCTAATAACTCAAGTTGTGCCAAATAGTCTTGGCAAAGTCATAATTTTTAGCATATGTTTGAGTGAGATACGAAGAGATGGAATTTGGACTACGAGAGGCAAGAAAACCTTTGTACCATAAACCAAAGAGAAAGATGTGGCAGCGATTGAGGTGCGAATACTAGTGTGATAAGCCCATAAGGTGAAAGGAATGTGCATGTGCCAATCCTTACTAGTATCATCAACCAATTTCATAAAAAAATGTTTAGGATTTTTTTATTTGATTTGATTCGCCATTTTTTTAGGATAATAAGGTGAGGAAAAACCGAGTTGAATTCCAAAGGCATCACAGATTTTCCGTAGGGTTTTATTTTTGAATTATTTTCTCGTTATCAATGATTATGCAATGAGGAACACAAAAGCGAGAAAATGATGTGATGGTTCATGAATTCTCATATTTTCTTGGATTTTGTGGAATTGAGAGGTACGACTTCCACCCATTTAGTGCAATATTTAGTTGCAATGATGATCCATTTATGACGTTGAGAGGAATGAGGGTTAATCTCACCAACTAGATCTAAACACCATTGAGAGAAAGGCCAAAGGTCCCTCAGAACTTGTAAGGTGTGAAGGGTATGATGAAGGTTAGCATGTTGATGATATTTCACACAACATTTTACATAGTCACAATAGTCTTGATTTAGGGTTAGCCTGTAAGAGCGAGGTGAAGGATGTGTTTAATGATGGTGAGCCCACTGAAATGACCACCACAAATACCATCATGAACTTCCTTAATGGTGTATGGGATTTCAGAACTAGTGAGGCATCGAAGATGATAGTATCAAATCCATGTCTATATAGAAGACCAACCATGATGACATAACGAGAGACACTTTTGAGGAAGGCTCGTTGTCCATTGCAAGTAAGATCTGGAGGTAAAATTGAAAGGGAAAGGTAGCTAGCAAACTGCTTATACCAAAGGTCACATGGATCAGTTTCAATTTTTCCTACAAAGTTAACATCACGAACTAGATAAGATGGTGATTGCAACCTTTTTACTGTGACAAATATTTTTGAGTCGAAAGAAAAAACAGGTATTTGAGAGGAAGACAGGCCATGGTATCCACAAATTTGTTAGTAGAGCATGGGGTGATTTGAAGTTCATAATGGTCTAATGTTATCAAGAGCATGTCAACGTGATGAGCTTATACTTTTGAAGTATCTCTTTACGACACTAGTATCGATCATTGACTTGGTTCACAACCAGTTGAGAATTGCCAAAAATATTAATGGATTTAAAATTAACGTTGTGGCGGTTTAAAGACCTAACTCGAGTGCTTTGTATTTGGAAATTTTATTAGTACATTCAAAATCTAATTTGAAAGATAAAGGCATAGGCTCACCCTCAAGAGGAATGAGGATGACCCCGACACCACCCCCACATTAACATTTGGAACCATCAAAGAATAGGGTCATCTGGTAAATGGTATCATCCAGGGAGAGGGTAGCAATGGATTCATCTGGAAATTCAAAGTTAGAAGATTGGTTTCTGTAAAGAGGTGTGTCTATCAGTTGGTTAGCAATGGTTTTTCCTTTGAAAAAAATTTGATGGATGAATTCGAGATCTAGGTCTGCAAGAAGCATGAGCCAATGTGCGACACATTGGTGTTGGTAAGGTTTAACATACATGTAATGCAAGGGGTCAGTGTTGGTGATGATGAAGGTTTTATGGTTGAGTAGGTAATGACGAAGTTTGGTGGCGATGAAGACTAGGGCTAGGAAAAGTTTTTTGGCATGAGTATGTCTGGTCTTGTAGTGTAGAAGAGTATGACTTATGTAATAAACCTCTTGCTCCCTATGTTGCTCATCGAGATGAGCAAGCATGACCCTTAAGTAATGGTCGATGGCAAAAATGAAGAGGTAAAATGGTTGATTGTCTTTAGGTGGAATGAACATAGGTGGTTGGAGGAGGTATTGTTGTAAGGCATCAAGGATTTGTGACATTCATCATCCCATTTGAAGGAAATTTCCTTTTCAAGAAGATGATGAAAAGGTTGACAAAGTGGTCGAAATTTGGGAAATAAAGTGATGAATAGATTGCAACTTTCCTTGAAAACTACAAAGTTGATAAAGGTTAGTAGGTGGAGGCATCTCGATAATAGCCTTGATTTTCATGGGATCAACTTCAATGTCATGTAAATAAATAATGAAACTAAGGAGTTAACTTTGAGATAACAATGAATATACACTTCTTTGGTTGAAGGTGAACACAATATTGATGAGGCGGTCAAACAAAACCTTAAGAACTAACGGTGTTTGGCCCGATGTTTGGATTTGGCAAGAAAATTATCAACATAATATTCCAATATGTTATGCATAATGTCATGAAAAATAGGTCATAACACATTGGTATGTAGCACCAGCGTTTTTAAGGCCAAAAGGCATAACATGATAGCATAAGGTCCCCCAAAGGGTGGTGAAGGTAGTTTTGTGTTGATCTTCTAGTGTGAGTAATATTTGGTTATAACCCAAGAAACCATCCATGAGTGATAACATCTCATGACCAGTGGTGAGATCAACTACTTGGTAAATACTAGGAAGAGGAAAATCATCTTTGGGGCAAGCTAGGTAAAGTTTACAGAAACCCATGCATATGCGGAGTCCCTATGTCACTTTGGTGATAGGAATGATGTAAGAGATCCATTGGGGATAATTAATGGGTAGAATAAAGGAAACAGAATGGATACATTAGAGTTCTTGTTTCAAAATAAGGAAATACAAGGATGCATTTTTACAACTTTTGTTTCATAACTTTAGTGTCACGGATAGTTACGATATTGTGGACCACGATATTTGGGTCAATACTCTGGGCATATCAAAGCATAAGACCAAGTGAAAGCGTTGTTATATTCTCGGAGGAAATAAGTGAAAGATTTTGCTCAGGTGGGATCTAAAGATTGGTTTATCTTTAGAATGTGAGGGTTTTCCTCAGTGTGAATGTTTATCTCTATGGTCGATTCATTCAACATGGTTTCTATTTCGAAGGTAACAACTGGTTAATGTAGGAATCCTCTGCACATAAATAGGTGAGAAAGGAATCATCATCTGGACATTAAATGATGTTGATATAAGGGATGTCATCATCGATCATGTTAGGGTATAAGAAGGGAAGAGAAGAGGGAGCCTCGCCATCGTAGTGATAAGTCAGAGGTCCCAAGGAAACGGTGTTCATGAAAAAAATAAAGTTAGGAGGAATGGATTATGGATCCATAAACTTTGTAGGTGAAGGTGGTGATCTTGGTGAAGGAGGGGGTGAAGGTGTATCTTCCTCTATGAGATTAATATGAGCTTTCTTAGAGGAAGGCTCCTCAGAAAATCCAAGAACACGACGGTCCTTGTGTTTTTGAGTGGTACAGGGAATGAATGTGTGACGACCTTGTTCGTAGAGACCAAAGACGAATCCTTTCCATGCATAATGATGGAGGAATGTGTGGGTGAAATGTCAATTAGTGATGTATTGGAGATCGGATGAGAATGGACAGGTTTGAGTAGGTAGTTCTAGAGCATGTGAAGAAGTATTAAATCCCCCATACGTCAAATTAGTGTGAAGATGAGGTAGACCGTAGGGAAAGCTCTCACCTACCCATTGGTTGTAATGTGGGTGTTAATGGAGGCTTCCATATTCTTGAGGAGTAAGGAAGGTGTTGATGTTATAAAATGATACTCCCCCAAAGTGAGGCATTGAAAAAAACCTACTAAGGGATCAAAAATTGGAATTTGGGTAGTGGGAATGGAAGAATCACTAGAAGCTTGAGAAGAAGAAACATCAATTATTGGCAAAGTAGATGGGTTGGTTAATGGATCAAGCAGTGGTAGAAACTGCAGCAAATGGGAATAGCAAGTTAGCTATGGGAGATGTAGCAGGAAGTGGTAGATGAAACGGCAACTAAAGAAGAAGTGGTAGTGGTGGTAGATGGGGTAAATGACGTAAGAAGAAGTGGCAACGGTGATAGATTCCTTAACTGGTATAAGAACATCGTTAGGTCGGTAGAGCATGTTACAGTTTTAAAGGGTGAAGGATCTACCTAATGGTGTAGTTGTGTCCTTCATGTTCAAATTTTAAGCATCGATGTAAGGTTGAAGAAACACAATTTATGGCACAAATCTAGGGTTGTCCAAGCAACATATTATATAATTACTCCTCCAATATGTCAAATAATTCAAGAATAGTACAGGGGCCCACGTGGATGTGGAGAATGATAGTTTCGAGGGTGGAAGTTATGACATCGTTAAAATAACGCAGCATAACTGGGTTATTGTGCATGCAATTGGAAGGGATGTGCATTTGTTAATACGCATGAGAGGAAATGATGTTGATACTAGCACCCCCATCGATCATAGCATGTCAAACACATTTATTCTTAATATAAACAGATATGAATAGAGCGGGCTCAAGATCCTCTTATTAGAGAGGTACAATCTCGTTGTCAGAGAAACTGAGAGTGGCTACTTGATGAGTGGTAGTAGGAGAGAGGAAGGGGGCAAAGTGGTGAGAGAGGTAGCATGATGAGGAGTGATAATGGAGGCAACAAGCGTAGGGTCATTAGGTGGAACCTCAATGGATTGCAAAACCTCAATGAGGGCCTGATGATGAGAATCAAAGGTTTGGATAAGGTCTTATAGAGACATTTTTAGGGGAGATTGGTGAAGTTGTTTAAGCATGGTACAGTGAGAAACTCTGTTAGAAATGGGGTATGACGGTCCACGGATGGTGATTTTAGGCTACAGTGTGTAGAGCAGTTGTTAGGTAAAGTTGTAGTAGATGGTTTGTCTATCTTCTCTTTTATTTTTCCTTTTGTGCCCAGGTGCTAACTTGAATCATGTTAATCTAAGGAAAATAGGGAGATTAAGAAGGTGTTTCGTGAAAGGTGTAACGGCAGGATGGGAAAAAAATTGGTGAAGGAACATAGTCTTGTGAAAGAAGTAGGGCACACTAGCATTTTGAAGGATTTTTGGCTAGTTATCTAATGCAGACCATGTTGATCTCAAATGTTGGAGGAGTGTAAATGGGCTGCGAAGTGGAGATGGAGGTCATTGATTAGGTATGGGTAAAGGTTGTGTAGGGATATGTGAAGGTGGAATGGGGTACTCATCCAAAATATCATCTTCTTCCAAGATTTCTTCCGGAGAACACATTTGAATAATAATATTTTTAAGGTCTTATAGTTTTCAACATCATGTTTTGGCACACGATGAGAGGCGCAAATCTTATAATCATCAAACCATTCTAGTTTAGGTTTGATTGGGTTATAAGGATTAAGAGGTGTGCAATGTGCTCACGAAGGTTTCTACAAGGTTAGCGAGGACATTGGCTTAAGACCTGCCAAAGGATCATAGTGTGATGTGAGTGTGGGTCTAGATGGAAGTTTAGGTGACTTTTGTGGAAGAGGCATGACTAGAGGTGGAATTGGAGGTTTGGTAAGTTTGACTACCTGTTTGGAAGATAGTACAATTTTGGGTTTTTGTTACAATTTCTTGGGTAAAGGTGTAAAATAAGTGCACAATGTATAAGGGAATGTAGATGACGGAAGGGATAGGTTAACAAAGGTGATAATGGAGGTGCAAAGTGAAGACAGTGGTTGGAGGCAATATAGAAAGGACTAACTGAAGAGAAAGGAATGGTATGGGTAATAATGTGGATACAGGAAGTGGTGTAGGTATGGGAGGTAGAAAGGAGGTAGGTATCGACATAGGCACGATTCTTATAGGTAACTTAGGTAATGAAGATCATGATAAATAGGTGGATTGTTGTGTTTTTAGTCTACCTTGGGTACAAAACCACTTGGCCAAGGTTGGTAGGTGCGGACGTAGGATAGATGGAAATGGTGAAGGTGATAGAGGGGTAGTGGGTGAAGCCGGTGTATGCAGCCTAAGAGGTTAGGTCTTCCTCTTATGTGGGGGAATAGTTTTAGAGACAAATTGTGAGGATGTGGCTAAATCTAGTTTGACAGGAGGATGGACTAGGCTTGATGTTGGCATAACTCCCAATGTGGTAATGGATTTGGGTGCAGGGGAAGGTATAGGTGTAGGTAGGGGTTTAGGCATAGGAAAAATTTTGGTGGATGGTAATGGCTTAGGTGTGGGTGAGGGTGATGAAGAAGAGGTGACTACAATAGGCATGGTTGGTTTGGTTGTCTTAAACACATTTGGATAGATCGTGGAAGTGTCAGTAGACAACATTTCCATTTGATTTGAGATAATGAGTCGAAGGCATCCCCAAAGCATGGAATTGTCAACATAATCCAAGCGGTCAACCAAACGTGATAATGGAATTGAAGTGGAGGGGTATGATGTTGATTTGGTAGTGATCCCTGTAAAGAATTTCTATGAGATAGGAAAATGGTTGGCTTTAGACTCTATGGGTAAAAGAGATGATAACAAATTGACAGGGTCTTTAAAATCCAGTGGGGAATTGTCACCAATAGGAAGAGATGCCACGAGAGGGTCCTCTGTGGGCGAGTTGGAGGCAAGGTCGATTATATAGGCCCATCCTTTAGTGAAGTGGAAGGTAAGTTAGGTTCTTCCGTGGGTAGAAGAGTAAGTAATGCGGGTCGTTTGACAAGCTGGGAGGTGAGTGGGGTAGATGCATCTGTAGATTAGATCAAATCCTCTATGGGTATAGGAAAGGATAAGGTGGAATCCTTCTTTGGTAGATGGGTGGATGAAATAGGTCCTTCTATGGATGAAGGATCTTGTGCAAGAATTTCCTCAATGGTTGAGATAGAAGAAAACTGAGCGGAAGGGGCCGATATGATATCAAAAATGACATGAACCTCATGACCATTTTTATCATTGTTTGAGGTTTTGCCTACTTGGTTAGATTATGGGGTATGATTCACAAACAGTTTCTTGAAGATGTGAAGGTTTTGGTTAGCTGATTCATTGTGGTTATCCAAGATGAGATGTCCAAGATCTAACCTTTCTTAGAAAATGTTTTTGAAAGTTTTGGAATTACCATCACTATGACCTATAACACGGTGATAATTGCAATAATCGTTCTCCTTGTACTATGTAGGCATGGGATGGGAAGGGTCAAAAGTAGTATGTGGTTTGACGGGTGGAAGAGTTATGGCTCTAGCGTTTAAAATCTTTTCCAAAAATGAGGAGTAAGGTTCTACGATGGGAGTATATTTTCGTTGTTCCCTCTTGAAATGGAAAGTCTAAACATGAGAAATATTAGAAGAAGGATTTGATTGGTTGGATGGATGAGATGGGCCAGCTTTTAAAACCACTACGTAAGCGATCCTTTTGCTTTGGGATAATTATTTTGTGGTTTGGACGAAGAGGAAGAAACATTGGTTTTGAAAGGAGTGTTTTTGTTACGCAATTGCAACTTCTTCTCCTCAATAGCGTGGATTTCAAGATTTTGGGCCATTTTGAATGCCTCATCGAATGTGCGGAAAGTTTGGACTTGGAGATTTTGGAAAATGTGTCTAACACAATCTCAGTGAACAAATCTATTAAATCGGTTTGAGGCATTTGGAATGTGAGTGGGTTAATCAAGTTGTGCCAACAGCGACAAATTTTTGATACACTCATCCTCATACTAGCATGTCGTGTACAAGTTGGTCATTGTGACCTTCTTGACAATGTTGGTATAAAAGTGGTCTAGAAAATCTTGAGCTACCTAATTAAATGAAAAGATGGAGTGCCTAGGTAGAGCACTATACCAATCTAAAGTGGGTCTTGTCAAGGAAATTGGGAATGTTCACAAGAGCAAAGCGTCATCATGAGCGATGAGATAACACACATGTTTAAAAGACCACAAATGTTGTTGTGGGTCTTCTTTTCTATTAAATTAGTTGAATTTATGCATTTCCCAATGCATAGGGTATGGACAAACTGAAAAAGAAAAGTGAATAGGCTCATTACACATCTCATCATATGTCAAGGATTTATGTGAGCCAGAGATAGATGCTTCTAATGTCTACATCTTTTCCATCATCATTTTGATAAGATCAATTGTAGGATGTGATGACAGAGAACCCACTATGGTATAAGGGGGTAGATAATATGGGTATGACACTCGACACACTCCGGTATGTGGTGGTGTTGGAGGGAAAGTACCCTAGATAAGTGGTAAATGAAATAGGGGTTGTTGGTGATAGGTGTAGGTAGGTGAGGTGGACTTAAATAATTTCATGGTGATCGGGGAAGTGACTGTGGGATAGAAATAACTAGGTTTTAAAAATGAGTGTGGGCTACCGACACCTGGGGTGACTAGCAAGCGATGGGTATATAGGTAGTGGATGATGTAGGTAGACTTACACTAAGGTTAGTAGATGAGGGCATGGTGGATGTCGTAGAAGCGAAAATTCGAGGCACGGTAATCATCATAGGTGCGACAGATACCAATAATGTGGGGTCAAGTTGAGAAACCACATGAGATGATATAGGAGAGGGTAATGATTTACTAGTAGTAGCCAATGTAGAGGTAGGTTCCAGAGCAGGGGAAATGGATACGGGCATGTCATGATAAACTATCTTGTAGAGTCTCCGGTAGATGAGTGAGCTAGGTAATGTTGTAACATGACGAGGTTTTGATCAAGGAGTCTTGCGAACTCCTCACACCGTATTGATGGTAATATGATGGTTGGGGTCCACAGGTGATGATATGGAAGGTGGTAATGGGATAGGTGGAAGTGGTTGGCAGCTAATGTGAAATACTAGATAAGTCTATGAGTCAAAACCATGTGACTAATAATAGAACTGGCAATCTCAGCTCTATTGATGATACATATATATAGAAATATGGTACATAATGGATATGGAAAGTGGAATTAGGTCATTGTTTCAATAGGGAAATCAAAACACAAAGACCAATGCTAGTTAGGTAACCAATGCCGGTGTTGTAGGGTTACCGATGATGGTCATTGGACCGATGTCTGCATTCTTGTAGAAAGGTGGAAGATCTTAAAAATTGGCAATAACAGTGAAAATCAGGTGAAACTTGACTCTAAAGAATATATCAAAGACTCGAGAGATGCATTGAAGTGACAAAGGAAGTCACAGAAAGTGATAGATGTGAACAAAACATTGTTTGGGAAAATCACCAAAACAACACTACACCGACAATTATACGTAAACCGATGGTCACTATTTTTGGAAAGTGAAATTAGGTCATTGTTTCAATAGGAAAATTGAAACACATATACCAACACCTTGGTTAGGTAACCAATGTTGGTGTTAGAGGGTTACTGGCGATGATGGTCGTTGGACCGATGTCGATTCTTGTCGAAAAAGGTGGAAGCTCTTAAAAATTGGCAATAACAGTGAAAATTAGGTGAAACTGGACTCAAAGAATATATCGAGACTTAAAGAGGTATTTAAGTGACAAAGGAAGTCACAAAATTGATAGATGTGAACAGTAACACTTTGGGAAAATCACCAAAACAACACTACACCGACAACGGTCCATAAACCGATGGTGGTAAGATGATATAACCGATGTGGGTCGTTAGACCGATACTAGTTAATGTGAATGATTGAAAAATTAAAATCTGGAGATGAAATAGGTATGAATAAGATGTATCTAAACTTTGTAGGTGATAACAAAACACAGAAAAGATGATAAGGTGACAAAACAAGTCACAAAAAGAAAAGAAATGTAGATTGAATGCTACTTTGGCAGAAATGACCAAAATACATAAAATTGATGGTAGATCGATTAACCGACAATGATGCGATGATGTAATAGATGGCGATCATTGGTTCGATACCGTTATAATGAAATATGTGAAAAGATGGAAAAAGTGAATTTTGGTGATTTAGATCAAATAAAAGGACCAACTCAGAAGCTAAGTATGGCAATGATTAATCCTAACACACTCAGAAATAGTCGGAATACACCAACTATGATTTTGGAGTATGTAGGGAGAGAAAAATGGAGAAAATGAACTCACACCTCAAAACACAAATCAAGAAAAAGATAGCAAATACAAAATCCTATGTTGTAGATTTTATGTTATGGCTTATGCCATTTAGGACTGACTTGTGAATAGAATAGAGTTTTTGGTTACCAAAGGTGCCCTACGGAAACTAAAAATGGGTGGTTTATCAACCCATGGGTAATGGGTAACCGTTATGGGCTGTTTTTGGGCCCATGGTTTTTCGGTACCCATTGTTTTGATACCCACATTTTTTTGCCCATGGTTTTGATACCCAGGTTTTTGCCCATGGTTTTGATACCCACGGTTTTGTATCAAACTACTTAAGAAATTGTCTATTTATATGGTCTTATGCATATGATACATATACAAGAAAATGCATTGCAGATGTGCTTTGAATTCGGGTGTGAATTTTGTAGAGTTTGTTGAGCATAGCTCCAAATGGATCTGGGTATTGTATTGAGAGAGTGGAGGCTTGTAATAAAATCTAAGCAAGTGATTCTTGGTGGACGTAGCCCAAATTGGGTGAACCACATTAAATACTATCTTTCTATGTTGTGTTATTTATTCTACACTTTTATTTGAGATCTGTAATATTTTCTGCATATTAGTTTCTACTGTTGCGATTCTGTAAGGGATTATTCCACATATTTTATCTCTTATTTCCTATCATTCTTTTCTTTTCTTCTCTTTGTTTGTCCTTTTCATAATCCTTCTTTTTATCTTCTTCCTCCCCTTTCACTCTTTATTTTCTCCTCTTCCGTCTCCGTCCATTTATTGCATGTCCTTATCACCTTCATATTCAATCTTTCTTGCTCTTCTCATAATCAACCAATCCTCATGTCTATTCCCTTTTCTCTTTCTCGACATCTCTTACATTTGGCATTCACAGTCAATGCTGATGTTTCTCCATTTACGTATCGTTATCCATCCCTTTCATTACCGTTCTTTTTCTTCTCTTTACCACATTGACCTCTTCTCTTTTTGAGAACCCTATCACATCTTTTATCTTCGTTAGTCCTCTCATAGGGACATCATCATATCCATTTCTAAGAATCTCTTCCCATCTTCTTTTGACATTTTTGTCTTGGAAGGTACCATAACGGACATCACCTATCTAATCTTGTTCTCTTCCTTGAATATTTTCTCTACTTTTGTTTTGACGCAAAAGTATCTCTATCACGCTTACCGAAGAAATAAGACTTTTTTGTCTTCTTCACCTCCTAATTTGCTAACACTTATGCATCATTCTTATAAAACATGATTGCCATCATATTTATCACACCTTTAGGTCATTTTATCTCATCTTTCTATCCTATCTTCTCATCATGTGTACATTTATGATTTTTCCCCCTGGGGCATTTTATTTACACATCCATCTCCCATTATGTCATCTTCGTGCCCTATCATGATGCACCTTTTTCATCCTTGTACTTGTCGGCATATATCCTGTGCTAGGGCATCATTGTTTTCATCCATGTCCCTCTTGTGGACGCGTGATTTTTCACACAATTCCTCGCAGACAAAGGATTACGCACATCTTTCACATTTAGTTGCACATATTTCAATGTTTTCCCATGACCCATTGGTCATCACGGTTTACGTCCATACTGCAGTGGTCTTCACCCACTCACTGGTCTGTAGAACGTTGTCATCTGTCTCCGTTGAGACCGCAATTTTCCTCTACCGATGTGATATTGGAGTCACCGCCATACTTTTTTATTTATTGCAATCTTTTTGCAGGGCATCTTGCCTTTGGTCATGTCTTCATCCATCCTCGGACACATCTTTCATCTAACCCTTTTTGTTTTTGTCTCATGGCTTGCTATCGCAAACCACTCAACAAAAAGGGGCAAATGTAGACACCTATTTTTGGTATAGTGCACCCCGACATCTTATATTCACACAATTTCCATCTCCGCTTCTCTTTATCTTAAATTAAATAAAATCCTATCTATTTGTTCATATTATTTGATTAATTATCAATGGGCTCCGTATGGACCCATTTGATAATTCAATTTTTGGAATCATCCCCCATCTCTCATAAATTATTTAATTCAAAATGCACCCATCCGACACCTTCTTTTAAAAATGAAATCTTTATTTCACCTACCCAGTCCCACATGTTCCCCACTTAAGTCAAAATCAAGTTCCCACCTAAAAATCAATTCCCACCTAAAAATTCAATCCCTTCAAATTATTAAAATATGAACCCCACCCATAAATAATTTAATTCAAAATGCACCCATCCGACACTTTCTTTTAAAAATGAAATATTTATTTCACCACCCATTCAAATCATGTCCCCCACTTTGCCTAATAAGTCAAATTATGGGACCCACATGATCACATCACATCCCTAACTCAGGTTACTTTACTACACCCTGGGTATCATCTAACCTGCAGTTAGTCTCATATCTAAGCTATAAATATGGGGATTTCCCCCATATTTCAAAAGAAAAAAAAGAAAAAAAAGAAAGGGGGAGGAGACATTTTCAAAGACCCTAGAATAGAAGACTTAGAAAAGAAGGATATATTTTTAGACAAAAGAAGAGGAAAGCTCTAACAGTGTCTCCTATCTTGCCATCTTGGATGCCCGGTTCATTTCCATAGTAGGACATGAGCTAAGTACTTTTGTTATTTCCATTTGCTTGTCATTTTTACTGTTGTTCACGATCTAATTATCTTGTCTAACATGGGGGTTGACATCCTCCAAGGGAGTTGAAATCCTCTTGGAACCGACACTGTCTGGCAACCCCGCATATTGTGTTCTAATCTTATCTGGTTTAAGTTTTGCAGATCTAACTTCTTGATATCATGCATCTGACTTCTTTGCACCCATATCATCCATCTCAATCTCCAAGGTACTAAGCCCTTGTATACTCGATGTGGTCTCATGTTTCTTGATTATTCGAACACTCACCTAGACAGGAAGGAAGAAACGCAGATCTACAAAACCAACAATCAAAAATCAACCAAATCATAAAATATGCAAAATAACGATTAAATGATCACCCTTGCTAAATATTCTTGTGATAAAATTAATTATAAATATTATTTTTATAATGACTCAACTATAAGCATGAGGTATAAAAATACAAAGCATCCAATATCTCTCCTATGATTATATTTGGAATGAAACCTCTCACACATGGCATGAGGTGAAGGGGATCCAACATGAGAATTTAGGGGATATGGTCAACCTAGTTGAAATCTCCCAAACACTCAAATTCCTCCTCCTTTATCTCTCAAAGGCCACATAAAAACATAAACCTCAAGAGAATACATTAGCATGTCAACATATAAAAAAAATTTGTGAGGTTTTCTAAACATATGTACACTTAACAATTAAAAAGCAATCTACAAAATATAATTTTATTTTAAAATCTTTCAAACTTAATGGGAAAAATATTAATTTAACAAACACAAAATATGAAGACACAAACAATAAAATAAATAGAGGTATACTAATAATAAAATAATATATGTGTCAACAAACAATTTAAAAACAATCAAATCATAAGCTAGACAAAAAAATGACATAATTGTTAACATAGTTACATTGTCATAATTGTATTATGATAATTTCTTTTAATAACATCTCAATCATATGCTTGAGTTACAATTAAAAACATCTAATATTTCTAGAAATCTAAGTTTTGAACCTAAATCAAACAAATATGTACACATAGATTCAAAATGAAATTATCACAATAACATCACACAATATGAAAAATGTCTCCATTTACTTCCCACATAGACATTATTGTTAGAAATACGGTTATTATTACTCACATGAGTGAGTATTTTATTATTGTTGATTGTTTTATTATGTTTGAGTATTGGTGTGTAGGAATATATTCAGGCTATGTGTAGAATTCTTTATGCCACTTCAATAAGTTCTCTATTTGTTATCATGATGATGATGATTCGGATGTGAACACTATAAATGCATACTTCCTCTCCCATATAGATGCCTTGGGAAAACCATGAGCAATGAAATCTTATACATAAGTGCCACAAACTTGTGACATTATTTGATAGTGAGAAAATTGATTCTGGATGTTGGAATTAATTTTGAGAGCTTAAAGAAGTGATATTTTGTGTATATTATTTGTCACCATGATTTGACTTGATATGTACCATATGGTCTTCCTAGAAATATGTTACATAATTCTAGAGGCACAATGTCACAATTGATTTTCCTTCATAATATTGAATTTGTACATGA
The DNA here is from genome assembly GCA_018340775.1 of Taxus wallichiana var. yunnanensis. NCBI lineage: Eukaryota > Viridiplantae > Streptophyta > Pinopsida > Cupressales > Taxaceae > Taxus > Taxus wallichiana. Next base: position 768,591,793 of record CM031240.1, read on the forward strand.
AAGTACATTTCTATGGACTACATATATTTTCCCTACTAAAGCCAATCTAAAGAATATGAATTGGGATGCATAATTGTGGATATTCCTATGTATTAGGTTATTCTTGAAAAATTATGTCATTTTAACATAGACTATCAATGATACCATGAAGAGGTTGAACCTTCACCTAAAAATTATTGTGAAAGAAATGTATCTACTTTTAAGAGGTGTCTATGGTAGTGGTGTTAGTGATCAGACATGAAAAATTTGGATTAGTGTAAAATATTTGTGCATGAATTGATGTAGATTGTGGATTCAAGGATTGTAACATGAGACATTCAACGTCTTTATGGGTGTGTGAGTGATATTGATGGCACCACATGTCACATTGATTTTTTATTTCCTTTTTCTATTTTAGAAGGCATTTTCAATATTTTTATTGTACAACCTTCTTAGGTGGTTCTCCTCTTCATGGAATATTATTCTTTTGCTATAAAATATGATGATGACTCCTTTACATGTTGATAAATAAGCAAGAAACATTTCTACTTCATATTTTCCCTAGCTTTGATATTAAAAATGTTTTGGTATACATCTCCTAAATATTTAGAATACAATAAATCCATCTTGGTTTATATATTAGGCTTGACACCATTGATGTACTTCATCACCATATTTTGCTTTATGATTTCCTTATGTAGGAACACATTGTAGTCATGGAACTTGTTTGTGTAATATTATAGTAGCTACTCTTGGTGTTGTCACAAGTATTGTAGCTTCATGACTGTAACCTCATATTATTTGAGAGGGTAAAAATCCTTCTACTGAGAACTAAAAAAATCCTCCCAATTCTGAATGGGCTCAAAGATTTATTATGTTAAGTCATGAATGTCTCCCACTAGAGGGACATTGAAATGGAAATATTCAATGTTGAATAAGTAATCATTTCATTTATATCAAAGAAATTGATAAAAACATAGGCCTTAAGTTGGTAAATTCACTTATCTAATGTTGCAACATCAATATTGCATTCAAACATCATAATTTTCAGATTCATATGGACATTGAAAGGGGTATAATGTTGAAACTATTGTTGATATGTATGTTGAAAAATGGTGTTTTAATAAGGTTGAGATGAAACATAAATTTGTGAAATTTGCCCAAGAGTTTAGTACATCGTGCTTCAATTGAATCATTAATGATAGTTTGAATTTCAAGGGATATCTTAGGTTTCCTCTTGTTATGATTCATTTTTATCTTATTATGAAATTGTTTTGAGTAGGTAGAAAAAATTTAAATTATGTTTCTTCCTTCTTATATTGTGCTCACATGTTTATAAGAAAAATATATACTTGTCCAAGGATATCAATCATTCATACCATGGGGCCAAAGACCCTATGTGGGAGATACATTGGGGAATTTTTTGCTTAGCTATAAGTTAGAAAGGTCCTGGAGAGTACACACTACTTAAATTTCATAAGCATACTAAAACACACATTCAATAGGAAGAACATGTATGAATTATAGGAAATGAAATTGTTATTCAATATTTTATATTAGGGATAAATTATAGGGGTATATAATGTTGCATCAAGTCTAGAAATGTAAAGTTCATGTGACTGAAATGGGAAAAACTTCCTATTATCTTCATATACTTAACATGCAAATACATATATTTATGAGAAGTATTATATTCTTGAGGAATTTGATTGATGATTACCATATCCTTTAGCTCTAAAATTCATCAAAACTTATCCAATTCATTAATTTGTAACTACCTTATTGTATTTGTTACATGCACACAAGTATGTATGTATACATACATACAAGCATACATACATGCATGCATAAAATAAGGTAGTTACAACTTTCCAAGATTAAAAAAAATAATGTACTCAATTTGTCTCATCTTGTAACCAAGTGAATTTTTAATTTATTTCAAGTGTTGCAATTGAATTTCATGTCAATAAGCTAGAAGTGATATTACTTCACACTATTAGAAATAAAAAGTTACACCTATCAAGAACAACATGTAACTTGGTAAATAATATATAAAGCATCCGTGATCATCAGATTCTAAATATTACCCCTTATTTTTAAGATTTACCACTGCATATTCTCATTATTGGGCCCCCTTTTTACACTAACATCCTTATCTATATTGATGTATTGTTAAAAAAATGTAAATATATATTATATACTATATGATTTCATATTTTATATCAGGAAAAAATTTAAGACCCCTTACTAAAATCCAACATGGATTTTTTTAGCGAATTTGTAAAAATAGATTTCGTGTTGATCATGAATAAGATAAATATATATATAATGACATAGGTGAATAAATTTTCTAGGAAAAGGTGTGTTTGGGAAGCAATCATATGCACTAGTTTCAGATGAGTGACTATAAAACAATATGCGAGATGATTCATTTGTATGGAGACTCATCCAATCGATGTATGCTTACACATACGCATCTTCTATATGGAGGCTCATCCATTCATGTGTCTATATACACATACACATCATCTCGTATGGAGGTTCTAATAGTTAGGCATCTTCATATAAAGACACCTAACTACGCATGTAACCAAGCATCTACATATGCATACGTCTAGTTGTGTATGCAATCATAAGGTTTCATGTGTTGATGTTCACTACACATGCAATTGGGTGGCTGCATATGTAGATGTCTTGTTTCACATGTACTAAGGAGACAACATACAAAAATTCCCATTTACATGTGTAGCCAGACATCTACATATACAGTTTCCTAGTTACATACATAGTTTGGCGTCAACATATATAGTTTCCCATTGCATAAACTCCGTCTTCTTTCACCACGTTTCCTCACTCACCTATATATTTAGGCTTGGGGCCTCATTTTTCCTCATTTATAGTCACTTTCTCCTCCAAACTTTGAGTCATTCTCTACCTCCAAGCTCATACAACTATCGTACTAGGCTCCAAACTAAACAAACAAGCTTGAACCGCGTATCTACAATCAAAAAATGGCATCCATTTCTACATCCTCTCAATCTCAACCCAAAATTCAATTCCAAAACCTTATGTGCTCGTAAATTTCCACATTTCTCAAATTGAAGGAAACATTCAATGATTGGGTAGATAAATGTTTTTTTTTCGAGCACTAATTTACATGCCTTAATATCACATCAATGTTGGTTTGTTGCTCTTTCTTTTATCCAATTATGACAAATACACATGTATCTTCACAATTATAATCTTATGAAAGGTGTATAAGATATAAAGGTGCAAATAAGGATTTAAATTGAATGTGATCTCTCTAAGAAAATTCTAGATAATGTTCCATTGTGGTTTTTCAAGATTTCCCAATTTATTTACCGATATGTTCTTTTTAAAGTCTGGATTAAATTTCAGATAGAACTTTCATTTCGTGCATTGTTACATTTATTTTCAAAAATATGAATTCTAACAATTTAAAATCAAACTTGGATCACACAAACAATAAAATTTCAAATATGTATGATGTGGTTTTATATGCCTAGTATGAGTGGGAATATTAGAGGTTGTACTTTTTAAAACTAGCAATTGCACATGAGTTGCAAAGTATGCTAGAAGGGATTTAAATACATTAAATTTTCTTACTTTTTTCATATGTTAATTTTGTTTATATGTTATGATATTTTGTCAAATAATTTAGGTTTATTGTGTATACTTCCACATTTCATATACATGTTATCATCACATTCCATGAGACCACTGACCCATTTTGGAAAATAGTTTGCATGCCTTATGTATGGTTCCACATTTTGCATATATGATTATCAAGATTTTCACAATTATAACATTTGACAAACATCCAATTTTAATTATGTGTTCATGGATGTCCATAACCTGTTCTAAAACTCCCATTTTGGCACATGTTAGAAGGATGTTGGAAAATGTTGATGGATTTGGTTATAACCTTGCCAATTGAATTTTCATAGATGTTTCCAAGGAATTTTCAACAAACTCGTTTTGTAATGTATACCTTGCATCCATGGAATTTTAGTAGATGATATTCAATCAAGACATTTCTTTGAAAACCCTTAAAGCCTCATTAAGAACACCATTTTGTGCCTATTATGGAATCATCACATTCCAAGAGACCATATTTCTTTGAGGCATTTTTTTCAAATAGATCATGTGAACTATAATAGCTAGAGAAAAAGCTCATTTTCATTATGTTGTCATGGATGTGTATACCTTATTCCAAATATTTTATTTTGGCACAAAGTAGGAGTATGGTCACAATGTTGAACTTGTTGAGTTAAACATTTGTTTGTTGCATTTAGTGAAATAACAATTACAATGCTTTGTTTGGTTCCCTCCATCTTCTATAAGTTACTTCATCGGAATATTTAGTCAAACATAGAATGTAACATAGAAAGGCTAATAAGCCATCTTAAAAACACGACATGTGTCCCATTAACCACCCCACTAATATTAGAAAATATAATTCTTTAACTAGATATTATCATAAATAATTACTTCATTTTTAATAAATACATTAAAAATTACTTCTCTTTTAATAAAAATAATATGTAAAATCTAATTATTTTTCTATTTTTTCAAAAAGTTATTATATGGAATTCCACTTACATTTTTATTTAATCGAAACATTAAAAATAAAACATATACAAAATTTAATTACTAAGATCTTATTCATTGCCCAAGATGTTATTCAATGAATTGTTCTCATATGGTGAAAAAGACATAAATTTTAAAAGTTAAAAATGATGTAGGTTTGGCCATTGAAAATAGGTATGATTGTCATTAATTGTGCATATAAACTATGGGTGTGTGCTTTGTCAATGTCAATTTTTTGAAATGTTGACCTTATGATCTCGACAAAGTTAGTGTTAGTTGTCTTTTTCGTTCATGATGCATATAATTTTTATTTTTCCCTTCTAGGAAATATCTTCAAAAATTTAGCACACGAACACTTTTGAGCTAGCATAATAAATATTTTCGTGATTAAAAATGTGGAAAGAAAATGCAAAGTAAAAAAATTATTTCTAATAGAATGGATAAATTGACGGAAATATCAACATTAATAGTTACAAGATTGACCAAATCAAGGGCCCACCTTGCCATGTTTACGAAGTGGAATGTACCAAAGAAGATAAGGCTCTCCCTCAAAGGATGGCATTGTTATTGATCCTGAGTGTGTCCTGCCCATCCTCTCCCTCTCTTTTCCAAAGGTAAAATAATACCTTGCAATCATTCCTAGGAAAAATCAACTTTGTTAGGAGATTCATTCCTAACTTTGCAAGTTTGGTTAGGCCCATCACCCTCATGCTCAAGAAGGACACAGTCTTCAAATGGAAAACAGAAGGAAAATAAAGCTTCAACAAGATTAAGCAAGAGATTTCTTGTGCCCCAACACTCATCAATTTGGATTACTCCAAGGATTTCATCCTTTATGCTTATGGAGTTGATGCAAGTGTTGTTGTTGTCTTGACACAAGAAAATGAATAAGGACTAGAGCATTCAGTGACTTTCTTCAATCAAACACTAAATGATTATGAATTGAAATATAATCACACGAAGAAACAGGTCTTCACCATCATGTGTGTGTTAAAGAAGTTCAAAATTATGCTTGCCAAAAATCATATCAAGGTGATAGTTTCACACTCTTGTGTGAGAGACATCATGGGAGAAAACATCGCTTAGAAAAGAGAAAGATGGGTGACCAAAATCATTGAGTATGATGTGACTATTCAAGCCACTAATCTTATCGTGAGATAATGTGATCTACAAATAACTTGTAGAGGATTTGTAGAATGAACCCGAGGCTTCATCGCTTCGGATGAAGAACCTCTGTGCACCGAACTTGAGAAAATGAAGATCCTACCATGCATAGCTAGATAAAGAACATGATAACATTTCTCTCCTCTCGCGCATATCCTCTTGGTCCGAACCAAACTAAGAGGTTACATTTGAGGCTGCAATATATTCCATATGCGTTGATTTATGGAATTCTCTTCAGAAGAAACATTGATGGCGCACGTGTTAGAAAAGTGTTAAAAAATTTCACGATGGATTCTCTAGTGGACATTTTTATGCCAAAGAAAAATTATTAGGATCATTAAGGTAGGATACTTCTAGCCTACACTTTTTTCATATGTGCACAATCTGGGTCGAAAATGCCAAGATTGCACTTTCTTTGCAGAAAATCAAAATTAGCAGTTGCTTTCCCTCGACCAATCCAAGAAGATCAGCCTTTTGCACAATGGGGTCTTGACTTCATAGTCATGATCAACTTGCCTTTGATTGTTGGACAAAATTGGGTGCTAAAACTATGGACTACTTCACTAGATGGACAAAAATTTCACACTAAAAGATCAACCGAGTCAATCATCATTGAATTTCTCAAAGACATTATAACAAGGTTTGGTGTTCCTCAGACCATTATCTTTGATAATGAAAAAGCCTTCCTTGGTACCAAAATTTATTATTGGGCTCTTAGCCTTGGAATTTATTTAAAGACTTCTTCCAATTATTACCCCCAAGGTAATGGCTTGGAAGAGTCAACTAACAATAACCTAATCAGAATCATGAAACGACAATGAATATCAACCGAGGTAGTGACATACAAAGGTTTTACATGCACTCGGGAAAATAGAGTCATAGTGAAAAAGGCAATAGGTACTTCACCTTACAAACTTGTTTATGGTAAAGAAGCTAGGCTTCCTTTATCACTTGAGTTTCCTTCATTATATCTCTCCCAACGAACTAGAGTTTGAGGGCACGGATCGAGAGAGATCGAATGGTAGAGCTGGTTGAACTTGAAGAATTGAGAAACTCTACCATGATCAAGTTATAACAACATCAAAAATCAACCAAGTAGTGGTTTGACGAAAGGCTAGAGCTCAAAATTTCAAAGTGGGTGATCTAGTCTTAAAATGGGATGTTGACAGAGCTAAACTTGGGCGTCATTCAAATTTTGATGCACTTTAGAGTGGCCCATTTATCATTGATTCTTGCAAAGAGGATAACTCATTCAAGTTATCTCATCTTAATGGAAATGCGCTATCAATCCCAGTCAATGGGATCTATCTCAAACATTTCCATTAAGTCTTTTGCATCATTGTACATATTAGAGTATTTTTAATTCCTCCAAGTGCGTACTACGCAAATTCTTTGTTTGTACATAGTTCTTTCCCTTCACGCATTCTTTCATTACTTCCAGATATCGCTAATTTTCAAGGTGGTAGTATCCAACAATATTCAATAATTTTCCACTCTCATAAAATTCAAATCGTAACATATTCATATGAGATAAATAGTTCTTCAAAGTCTAGACAATGTCTTCAAGTGACTTTAAGGGTGTTCTTCAAGTTACAGATCAAAATTCATGTTTTCAAGCAAACTCCATACACAATGGATGCTTCTAAGGTTGTTAATCTAAGGGTAGATGGCCCCAAAAGTTGCCAAACTATTGTCCAAAATAACCATCCTAGTTATTTAGACAACTTGTAGTTTTGTTCTCGCTCTAACATCAAATTTTCATGTTGTGCGCGCCATAGTTGTATGCTTTGGCACATTTGCATGGATGTAGTTATTCATAAACACCCTTCTTTCTTCTTCCTTATGGTTACCTTCCCATCAATTCCTTCTACACATTTCTTTCTTCCTTTTGTATTCTTCTATCTCCTTTCATTTTCCCTCCATGCACATCACTTGTGTGCCCACCCTCATTCTAATAGTTTTAACGCACCCTATCACACTCCTTTGTGGAATTTCCTTCCATTTTGGCTAATTCCTTGGTATGATTTCCCCATGCATTCCCTTCCTTCCTTATTTTGATGCACTTCTTCACGCGCACTCCTTCCTCTTCCACTTTCTTCCTCAGTGCACCTTCATCGCACAATTACTTTCTCACATCCTTATCTAGTGCACCTCCACTTATTCCTCACATACTTGAATACTCTTGTAGATCTTTTCATTCTTCCCCGTGCCCTTGATCTTGCACATGTGCCAAGTGCAATCATCTACGTACCTCATCAAATGCCACATGTCAACTTATCAATTGGAGTATACAACACGTAACCTATTAGAAAATTCCTACTGTGTGCCAAATCCTCACATCAAATGAGTGCTTGACACATGGCATAAAATAAAAAAAACAAGTGAACAATAGATGAATCCTTCAACCGATCAAATTCCACACATTTCTTACGTGTTCAATTTACATTGCAAACTTTATATCGCCTTAACTTCTACTGCTGAGATATCGATTCATGTGATTTTTGCTTTGTTGGAAAGATGTTGACATGGGATACACTTTAGGTTATTCAAAATCATATTTTGATAGGATATGGTAGGCATGAAATAGGGAAATTTCAGTCAGGATATTAATGCACACATCCAATCGACTCAACCACCCATATTTGATCAAATTTAGTATCCTTCCTTCTTCTACAAGAAAAATAGACATGAGGAGGCACATCTGAAAGCATTGTAGGTGGGTTTATAGGCATTCAATGCTTTCTATTGGTGGTTGGATATTTGAAGTTGATTTTCCTCACTTCTCCTTCTTCCTCTATAAATTGTAAAGCATTGCTCATTGTAAAAGGTTGAACATTCTTGGTAGTGCTTTTACATTTTTGAGTTGTAGGCCTCAAATCTGAGCCATTCACATGTAAATAATTTCCTCTCTCATCATTGTAATCGATTGTGCATCTATTGGGAGAAATAAAGTTGTATTTTGTGGTTATTCTCTTCCTTAGTTCAATTTTATTACATCTTCTTACCTTCTTTCACATTGTTGATCTATTGTGCATATTGTATATCTCTTACAGGAATTTGTTTGTTTTGCTCCATGAAAATGGATACGTAAATGTGATTCAGACTATGGAACACTTGTCTCGCCCTCCCCGCATGTGCTTTCCTTTGTTTTCACTCAGTTGAGTGTGGTCATCCCCCTCTTTCTGGTTTTATCACCTCCCTTTAGCGTAGATTTCCCTTTCCATACATCTCCTTCTCACCCTGGTCCCTTGGAATCTTAGAATAGTGATAGTTACTTGCATTTCCCTTTTTAGCAGTAGTGTTGGGAGTATAAATAGGTAGAGGAAGTTGACCTTCTCCAGAGGTCTATCTCAAGAGCAAGTCCCACAACGTGGAGACAATCTCATGTTTCCTCAAAGCCCCGAGCTCATCTTGATCTACGACGGGTGCAATTTTGAGCCCCAATAGGTAGACAAGGTCCAAGTCGATAAGTATGTGATTAGATAAGTTTTTGATGAGATAAAAACCTATGTGATGTTAGAGGAAATTTTTGATGTGGATAATATGTTGGAATTCATATTCCCCAATACCTTTGTGAATGATTTCCAATGTAGGTGGAATAGAAGATTTATATTATTAGCATTTTAAAAGGTTCTCTACATCAATATGGACTTCATCTATGAATGGAATGATGCGAGGAATGAAGGATTGATCCATAGAGGGGAATCTAAGGCATCTTGTAGGTTGTAGAGAGAAAATATTCAATATTGATCCTTTTAGGCATTGGATTAATTTGTTTGACGATAGATTTACAATTAAAGCTCAAAATGGTTGTGTGAGGATACCCCTAGGAATACACACCTCATGGAGTGCATGCATATAGATGTCTTGACATGTAAGTATCATCGTTGACTATTTAATAATGTTATGTAAAACACAAGAAGATTCTCATGTATCGGATAATTGTTGTGAAAACATTATTAAATTCAAGATTGATCATTTGAGGTATTATGGACATGGAAGGCTACATTGTTGCAAGTTTCCAAAATTCTTGTTTTGTTGTGTCTCTACAAAAAGACTAGGGATGTCAGGTGTAGGATCTAGCATTAAAAGGATAGAATATAGAAAAATGATGTTTGATTATCGAACCTCTTCTTTAGAGTATTCATTTGTGTCATGGGTTGGAAAGGAGTCTCGAATCATGTTCAAGTTCCCATTTGAGGTTTGAAGATAGTTATCTGAAACACTTTCAATTTTATTGAACTAATGGAAAAAAATATGGAGGAAATATTGATTGGTTTTCATTTATAGTCTCTTTGACCCTTATCATCTTGATCTCATTAAGTTTTATCATTTAAATAACTTTGAAAAACGTTTAACTCTTCATTATAAGTTGTGGTAGTTGACGTGTTTTTTATTTTGATAGCTTTGTTGTTGATTTCTATTTCGATGAATCTTTCATTAATTAAGTCTTGGACATAATGGAAGAGACTTGAACAATGATCCATAGAGTGGCCTTTGATGCGGTGGTATTCACAATATTATGATTCTTTATACCACTTAGGCTTGGGTTCCCCTTTAAATAAGGGTCTTGTGATTGGATATTTTATCATATTAGCCTTTGCTAATTGATGAAAGACATTAGAGAAATTTTCTCCAAGGGTGTAAATGGCATTTGAATTTACGTGGAGTAGTGTCTTCATTAGGTTGTATGATTGGCTTTTTGGTTGATTTATCACTAAGTTGGGAAGCCATATGAGAGAGTTGTTTCATCATCCCATGAATTTTTTTCAAGTAACTTATCATTTGATGTCTTGTGTGAACCCACCATTGTAGTAAAGATAAATACCTAGAGTGAGGAGGAATTTTGACTCAACCCTTAGTAAAGTGAATTATAAAATGGAAGAGGTTGGAAATAAAAGGGTCCTACTCAACCCTTAGCAAAGTCAATGCTAAGATGGAAGAGTTTGAAATGAAAGGATCTGACTCAACCCTTAGAAAAGTGAATGTTAAGATGGAAGAGGTTGGAAATGAAATATGGATTACTCAACCATTATCAAATTGAATTATAAGATGGAAGAGGCTAGAAAATAAAATCATATCACTCAACCCTTAGAAAATTGAATTCTAAGATGGAAGAGGTTAGAAATGAATAGGATCTAACTCGACCCTTAGTAAATTGAATGCTAAGATGGAAGAGTTTAGCAATGAAGATTAGATTACTTTACCCTTAGAAAAGTGAATACTAAGATGGAAGAGACTTAAAAATAAAAAAATTTGCTTACTCAACCCTTAACAAAGTGAATGTTAATATGGAATAACATAGCAACAAAGATTGATTACTCAACCATTAACAAAGTGAATGTTAAGATGGAATATGTTAACAAAAAATATTGATTACTCAACCCTTAACAAATTGAATGTTAAGATAGAAGAGTGTAGAAAAATGATTGATTGCTAAACCTTAACAAAGTGAATGTTAAGATGGAAGAGGTTAACAATGAAGATTGATTACTCAACCCTTAACAAAGTGAATGTTAAGATGGAAGAGTGCAGAAAAATTATTGATTGCTAAACCCTTAAAAAAGTGAATGTTAAGATGGAAGAGGTTAACAACAAATATTGATTACTCAACCCTTAACAAATTGAATGTTAAGATGGAAGAGTGTTAACAAAAATGATTGATTTTTCAACCCTTAACAAAGTGAATGTTAAGATGGAAGAGACTTGTGATTGATTGATTCAACCCTTAACAAAGTGAATGTTAAGATGGAAGAGACTTTTGATTGTTTTCTCGACCCTTAACAAATTGAAAGTTAAGATGGAAGAGACTTATGATTGAAATTGATCATGTATGATAAGAGTGTGGAACAAAAACTTAATTATACGTAGAGTATATGAAAGTAATGTCGTTATATGAAGGTTTCTAATATTAAGTTGGCTTGTTCAAGTGGGAATTCCTATGGAAATGGTTCTCTCCCTAACTACCAAGAATTACCCGAGAGAGAGCGGTATACTATTGCTAGTTTCCAGATTTACTTTACCCTCTTGATACTGATAATTTGTATTATACTCTACTCAAAGTATCAAACTGGGGCCGCCACTATGGATAGTTTTGGATCTAATCCTCACAAAGGTATATTAGTCAAGTAGATGGGGATCTCATTTCATTGCCAGTTCACTCAAGGTGCCAACTACTTTGGAGTTCCTATGGTACTCCTCAAAATGAGTTTTTAGCCCCTTGTCCATGCACTTCCCATAGTTACATCGGATGGGAATAAACCCTTCTCCAAAAATTTAATTAAAATAGTTTTATTAAATTTAATTAAAGGATGATAAAATTTTCCATGATTTCCATGAGCAAGGAAACCTGCAGTTAGTAGTTTCAATTCAAATACAATCTTCATAGATACATTCCTAAAACAATAAGTTATTATTTTTCCCAAGGTAAAAACGCAATAGAAAACGCAAAAGGAAAACTCACTATTTCTGATTTTCAAGATCACCCACAAGGGTGTGAGAAAAGAGCATATGTGGTTAGTTTGATCTACATAAAAAATAAATAGTACTTTAAAAAATATTTCAATGTGAGCACTATTTTGATTAATTTTTCTTTAGAAAGAAAATATGGAAACCTATGCACAAGATTTAGTAATTAGAGAAAAAAAATAAATTTAACGTGCAAAAAAAGTGAAAAGTGGTAGGAGAAAGGAAAACATGATTTTTCTATAAGGTTAAATCCAAATCTCATGTGTTCATTACATAGTTCTTCTTGAGACCTTTCCATCACAAAAATGGAGTTGTTCTGAGTTCAAGAGCAAAAGTGATGGCCTCTGGAAGATAGGTTATGCTAGTGCGCATATTGTTATGCTAGTGTGTGTAATAAGGTGCGCTAGCATGAAAGTAAACATGCTAGCATAAAAAAAAGGATTTTTTTATAGTATCACGTGTAATGATACGAAAATGTGTTTACTTTTATACTAGTGTATATAGTTTCACACTAGTGTGTTCTTCGAGTTACATAGCTAGCGCACCGAATTTGGGAATGAACAAAATGTGATAAAAATGGCCAAAGACCTCGTTTTTGGATTTTCTCTTCTTTGTTGCACCTGAAATCTTGAAACTTGAAAAATAAGTGTAAAACAACACAAGAAAAAACAAAAAATGATCATATTAGAAAAAGTAATCTAAAAACTATAAAAAGTGTGGGTGATCCCACCGGTGTGCAAAAATGTATATGGGAAAAACTTTCAAGTGAAAGATAAGAAAATAATTAACAACAAACCTTTCTCCAAGCTCCTCTTGCAACCTCGATGATGAAATTGTTGAAGTGCACACACACTTGTTAAAATTCTTATGGTTTTTGGATTGTGGATGCTCTAAATTGTTCTCCAAATGAAGAAATGGAAATGCTACGAGTAAATTTTGACAAAAGGAAAGCTTTTCAATATGCAAAAATCAAATGGAAAATCAGCATAGGTATGGTGCAAAGCTTCTAGGGATTTCAAGAGGATGTTTGTGAAGGATACAAACAGTTATTTATAATTGTAGGAGAGGCCATGGAGTGGTTGAAGATTCATAATGATGTTTGAATGCATATTCTTAAAATATCATGTATGTAAGTTGCAATAGTTTGAATGGATTGAATATCCATTGAGGGGTAGTAAATTTATATTTTTATTCAATGAGGTGGTTGTATGTGCAACTTTTTTGCCCCCATCTTTGTAGGATTCTAGAAGTGGAGTTGAGTGGGGTGACTAGGATAGTGAAGTGGAGCTTAAGTGGAGGATGAGTAGGTAATTAATCATTTAATTAAATTAGCCAAGGACCATAGGAGTATAGTGTAAGTGTAATTAGAATTAATTTAATTAATTCTAAAGGGATGTAAGCATGATAGAATTAATTTAATTAATTCTAAAGGAATGTGATAGATTTAATTAAATTAAATCTTAAAGGGATAAATACTTAAAGTATGAATTAATTAATTAATTAATTATAAAAGGGATGTGAATAACTAAGGATAGGCTAGAAATAAGTATGTATTTCTAGAGTGTATACAACATCTAAGAAATCTTGTTGTAAAGAGAGAGAAGGAAAAATACCATCTTTTTAGTATTAGTGTGTGTATGAATAGATACAATATCATTTGGATGAGGGAGGGAAGAAACACATGTATCATTTGTAACCAAATTTATCTCACAAGTATCTAGAGAAAAACACAAGCAATATGGACAAAATCATCAACAAAATATTCATCATCATAAAAATGTGCAAATAGTCCTCTACACATGAATTATGACTACTATCATTATCAAAAATATGTTCAAAGTGTCACTATCGGTAGAAAGAGAGAAATTATATTTTATAGGTGGCAAGCCATTTATCACATTTGTAGAACAATCATAAACAACGCAATGAATAATAATTGTAAGAGAACTATGAATATGAACAACATGAGTAGAGATGTTATAAGTGCATACAATTCTATAAGCATGAGCATACAAAGGGTTAGGGTAGGTACATATAAGATTATGTTGCCTAAAAAAATATGCATACACTTAGGGACCATTATCTTCAGGGAATACATTATAACTTTCATAATGCATGGATGAGTTATAACTATTTACATAAGATTCCATGGGAGGGGATTGGGCACTATGGTTGCATAAAAATATTATTATAAGCCATGGAAGAAGTTTACACAAGCAAGATAACAAGACAATTAGTTATGGATTTCAAATGCTTGGATCCTAGGGCAACTAGGATTTGGCTAATGTCGAGTTCACTAAATGAATTAACATAAAATGGTTAATC